>VZUI01026713.1:0-56276 GCA_013401135.1 Cettia cetti | reverse complement strand
GGCGGGCGGGACGGCCTGAGGGGGCTCGCGGGGCCGAGGGGCCGCGGGCCCGGCAACCCCCCCTTCCAGGCCCGGTCGCCCCGGGGCCCCGGGCCCCGCCAGGGCGGAGGGGAACGGGCGGTGTTTGTGCTGGGCCCTCTGTCTCCTGCCCGGGCCCGACGGGCGGCGCGGGGCCGGAGGCGGCTCCCATGGAGGTGGGGGAGCGGGACGGGGCCGGGGCGGACGGGGCTGACTCTTGGCCCCAGCCCGGGGTGCGGGCTTGCCGGTTCGCCGGTCCAAGGGCCGCGGAGCTGTTGGAGTGGCGAACAGATACGCGGGGCGTGTGAGCCGCGGGCAGGGACTGCGTTCGGGGACGGGCTGTGGCGCCCCGACTTTGAGGCAGCTTCAGAGGAAGGGAAATTGTGGCAGAAAGGCGCTGTAGGACCCTGGAAGCGGTCGCGGTGCACGTGTGAGAGTTACCGGGGTGTTTGGGGAAAACTCAGCGTCTGCCTGTGGGCTGAGGGTCCGTCTAAATCTTCTGACTTTCGGGTGTGTGTTTGTCTTGATAAAGGCTCTGTGTCACTGCCCAAGGAAAAAAGTAGGCACAGGTTATCAAGGAAGCTGTAGCTGGAGAAAAACAGAGGAGATATTCAGTACAAGGGTGAAAAACAGCAACTAGGAGTGGTTTGATGCAGTGAGCCCAGGAACTGTTAAAAGGGTGTTGTGGAGCAGCTGCTCTGTGAGTCGGGGTGTTTGGCTCGTTTTGAGCTCTTGCACCTCTCAGCCCAACTCCAAAGTGTGTTGACCTAAAAGCTCTGCAGGGTGGGGGCTGCGAGAGCAAACGAGTGCTGTGTGTTTCAGACACGGTGAGCAGAGATCACTTGGCTAAGCTCTGGGAACATCAAACCCAGAAACCTTGGCTTTGAAAACTCAAATCCAAGGGGAGGTTAGGATATCAACAGTTGGGAGAAAACTTGTGTGGAATTGTTGAGCTTATAAACAGTGATAAGACAACTTTGTTGGCGTTTTGGTTTTGTTTTTCCTTCATCCTACAGCTCTGTAATGAATTCTAGTGGCAAATAAGCATCTGCAGAAGGACTAAGGTAATAGGAAGTAATTCCTTGTGTTTTTTAAGCTGACACAATGTGAAAGAAGGCGTGGAGGAATTCAGGAGTTTGCTTGGAAGAAATGATTGGTTCCCAGCAGAAGATGCTTTCCCCTCATTTTTGTGTTGGTGATATGATTAAAACTGACACTGCACTGTAATCCTGGGGGTTCTGTGGGGTGCCTGGGGAGAGCAGGAAACAGAGCTGCACCTGAAAGTAACTCCTGAAGATGCTCTGTGTAGCCAGAGTGTTTCTGGTTTGTTCTGAAGCAGCTTTTTCATTCAGGAATATTGAATTTTTGTTTGAAGTAACAGCATTTCATAATCCAGCCTCAGAAACAAGGCTTTTTCAAGTATTAGTTTCAGTTGAAGATCAGAAGTGTTTAAAGTAGCCTTAATTTCCCAACTTCAATAGTTTGGTTCCTGAAAACATTGATTTTCACATTTTTTTTCTAAAGTACTAATTGATAAGTCTTGTGGCTGGACGGGCATATCCCTGTTGGCGTGGTGAGATGTGTGTGCAAACAAACATGGGCTGGAGCTGCTCTGAGAGAGCTCAGAGCCTGTGTGAGTGCCCGTTCTCAGCCTGGCAGAGGCTGCTCTTTCCCCCCCAGCTTGGTGCTGTTCCTCATGCTGGTGTGTGCAGCCTGTCCCGTGCCTGTCCCCCTGCCCAGCTCCCACCCCTGCCTGGATGGCCGCAGGGTCACTGGCCGTGCTGGGCTGACCCTGCCCTAACCCCGCTGTCCCTCAGCAGGGACAATCAGGACACGTGTTCCTGTTCTGGAAGCACCTTTCCCGTGGCATTGAGGGGCCCTGTGCAATCCACACTGCCCAGGTGATTCAGGTGCCCTACCAGGTTTGCCTTGTTTGGCCTGAGATTGGGGTCAGAACCTTCTGGCACCAGCATATCATGCAAATAATTTGTCTTGATGACACTGTCAGATCATTTTTCCAAGTGTTAAAGGCACGGCACGTTCTGTCAGGGATGATTCCCTCCTTCTGCATCAGGATTGATGTTCACCTGCAGGAAATGGTGAGGGAGCTCGTGGTGGGGTGACAGAAGTGCACACATTGGGTATTCCAGGTTCTCTGTAGCAATGTCCCATGCATGAGTTAATTAACAAAGACATAAATAGTTTCACTAGAACTTGTTCCCAGGTGTGAAAGCTGCTCTTTGTGAATAACTGTCATCTCCAGACCCGCATTCCTTCCCCACTTTGTGTCTTTCATGTACTGTAGGGAACACTCAGAGCATAATGTGCTTTGAAAGATCATTTCCAACAGCATCATTAGTAATTGTGGTCAGAGGATTTACAGTGAATTAGCAGTACTGCTGGAATAAAGGAATTATTTTTAAATAGCTTGTTTGGCCAATCTGGGAGGAAAAATTAGTGGCTGACTGAGAGGAATACTTGTAAGTAACCTCTAAAAGTCTGTGTCCACTGCTCCAGTTCCCCTTCAGACCTCTGTCAGGCTTGGGCAGTGCTAAGGAACTGCCAGCTGGCTTTATTAAGTGCTGCAAAAATGCTTTGGGTTGAACATATGCATTCAAAGTTTCAGAGGCTGTTCCTTGATCTGCAGGAAATACAGGTTAAACCCTTTGTATTTCCCTGGTATTTATTAAAAGCTTTCCTAGAGTTTGGTCTGTTTTCTGTGCTGACTTCTTGCCTTCCTGCTGCATAAATCTGATTCCTGAGATCCTGGCTGTACATTCCCCAGCAGCAGCACACACCATCCTGCTTTACTATTTAGTTATTTATTTTCCATTCAGAGAGGCTGCAGAGGGAGAGGCTGAGCTTTCGCTTTCAGCCTAAAACCAAAAGTGACCTTCTTTGTTCAAAAAGCAGAACCAAAAGTGAACTGTATTGGTGCTGAAACGTTTCTTCCTTGGGAGGAAACCCTGGGCAGTGGAGTGGGGAGGGCATTTTGCTCCCATTGCGTTCAGGATCAAATCCCCCTCAGTTTCCTTGGCTCTGCTCCCTCCAGATGTTGGGCCCCACCACAGGTGGGGGGGATTTTTGTGGTTCAGGGAAGTCCCATGTGTTCCCTGCAGCTTCACAGTGGTCTGTGAGATGGGCAGAAGTGGGTCTGAACCCCTTTGGCCTTGGCTTGCATTCACAGGAGCTCCTGGAACTCCATTAAAGTCATTGAATTCCTCTAAAGCTGGTGTGGAAATTGTATTGGGACAAGAAAAAGGAATGATTTTCGTTTAATTTGAGTGTGTGCCAGCTTTGTGGGTGAGAGGCTTGGAGCTGCTTTAATTCCATGAGAAAGTGAATTAGCTTGAAGCGCCTAATAGTGATGGATTTAAAATCCATATTTTAATGTAACTGGCTCAGTGATTCCCAGTTTGGAAGAACTAATGTATATTTCAATAATTTACATGCAATATTTCTTTACATTCTCTTTTTAGCTTTTGTTTAGAAAGCTGAATTTTTATTAGAGCAGTAGGTGTGATATTTAATTGAAATGTGTCAGGTAATGATGGTTTCCTTTGTGAGTGGGGGAAAAAAGCATGATTGTAACAAAGCTTTTTGGATCCAGCTTTAGGTGAAAAAGGTCATTATATGTAAGGTTGACAGATCTCTTCTGGAGAGCCTCTTGGTTTTTTTTTCATCTGTTTAGGAGAATTTGTAGCTGTGTCATGGTTTAACTAGTACTCCCAAGGTGTGATGTTTTGCATGAAGGTAAGTTTATCTCTGAAAGTACTGCAGAAATCTGCAGTAAAACCTTGTTCTCTCTCATGTCAGGTGTGGGGCAGTTCTGTGCTACAATTGCCTTATAGATTCCCATTTCCATCCCTGTGCGTGGGCTGTTGAAATTCTTTATATCAAGTGAAACATCTGTATTGCCCAGAAGTGGATGTACTTAATTGGGGGTCTAAAGACATGGTTTAGCTAATAGGAGTTTAATTGCTTTTCCCATGACTTGTACAAAGTGTAGGTGCTACTCAGAGAAATACTTGAGGTATATTTGTGTAAAAAGTCAGGACACACAGAATTTAACAGAACAGACATGGTCAAGGGGATTAATTTATATAGGATGTGTTTCCCACAGTGGCTCACACCAGCATTGCTCCTGGTTTTTAACCTCAGGTGTTTGCAGACATCTGCAGCATGCAGGTGTCCTCTGAGAACAGATGTTTGGGCTGCTCTTCAGACTGAATCTGTGTTCTGACAAATGTGAGGAAAACTTCCCCACTGCTCTGTGTAGGCCTCGAGCTCAGTTTTGACACCCCTTTTCTTTGCTGGGGAATCCTCGTGTCATGGAGGAGGCAGAAGACTGAGACCTGATTCTGCAAATAAATCATCCTTCCCTGGGGATGCCTGTGGGTTTCCATTCCTCACCCAGCATCCATGGGGCAGTGACAGCAGTGGGTGGGAGTTCCTGTTCCTTTGCTTGCTGTCATCATTATCAGGTGACAGAGACCAGAGTCCCGTGTTCTTTCTGTGACTCAGTACACGTTTGTCAAGCCATCTGTGTCTTGGTGTTACTGTGGTCAGGTTAATATTTGTTTATGGTGACCAGCTGGGCCAAATCTGGTGAGAAGGGTTGCCTCAAAACATTGATGGGGTGTTGATAATCTTTAGTAGGGAAGAAGGAAGCTGAGGCTCTGGACTTGATGTCCATCCTACTCTAACACAGGGTGACACGGTGTCCTCACAGAAGTGACACCCCAGAAGCAGATCTGGTGTTGCTGATGTGCTGTTGCCAGGGTGTCAGGACAGTCGGGGAGCCCTGTGGATGGCAGTGGGTGCAGGGTCATTTACACCCCAGGTTGGGGAGGGAAAAAAGGTTTTAAGCTGTTTGGTCTGTTGTGGCTCACTTGAAACACAGTGAATGTCTCTTAGTGCCTGTGAACCATCCCAGGCTGCTGCCTCTCTGTGTCCACAGCTGTCTCCTAATGCTACTAAAAATAGCAACATGACAGAATTAAACAATTGAAAAATATTTTCTTAGAAGCTTTTATCTAGTGCATAAAAAAAAACCCCAAACCCACACCTCTTCTCCAGAGCAACTCAAGTGTTTGACCTGATTATTTTTGAATGAAATCTAGACTCTAAAGAAATTGTATTTATAACAGTAGAACATACTGTAATTGTGCTCTAAGGTAAAAAGCATTGAAAAAATTGGTGCCTGTGGCAGGAAAGCATAAGCAGGTAACTGTAGCAGAATTGGGTACAATGTAGTTTTGGTCCAGCTGGACTCTGCCTTACATGCCCCAACTTGTTCTCAGCTAGTTTCTGTAGCTTAATCCCCCTTCACTTTCCTGCAGACAATTATAGATCGGTAACATAGTTTGTACTGAGGAATTGGCAGTTACAGAATCTCCTGTGTACTGGCAGCTCTCAATGATTTTCCACTGGGAAGAGCTGTTGCCTGTTTTCAGTGGCAGCTCTTGCTGGGACATTCTCAGGATATTTTATCCCCCCCCACTTAAAGCTGCTGGGACCAACTGCTTTGGGAGGGCTCAGCTGCTGGGGATGCTTCTGGGCGCTCCTGCTTGTAGCACCATTATTGTGGTGCTGCTGTTGGCCAAGGGGTTGTGCTCAGCCCTGTGCAGGTATCTGGGGAGGGTTTCAGCAGCTGCTGTTGGTGTTTCTGTGCACGTTAAAGCTGCTCAGGGAAAGTGAATTCCGTTGTTGGTTTGGTGCTCTGAGGACACGGTGCCTCTCTGTGGGCTCTCAGTTTCTCTCCTCGTGCTGCCCCTGCAGACACAGGATTGCTTCAGTCACCACAGGTTTCTGTCATCTTCCTAGAACACCCCACTTGTATGTGGACCTGCTGCTTTCAACTAAGACAACAAAACGGTTTTTCTGTGTCTTCATGTGAAAAAATAGATAAGCTTTAAATTAGCCAGATCTTCCCCTCCCTGCTTTCAGCTGTGTAAATTCAGTATAAAGCTTTCAGCTTCCCTCAGTAGTCGTTTTCCATCATCAGACATCTTCTAAGGCAGTTTCCAACTTCATGCATAGAATTTAGTGTAACTTTAGTGTAAGAGGAGTCAAGAACAAGGAAAACTGACACAGAAATTCTGTTTTCTGAAATTCTGTCTGCTGAAAGATATTCACTCATTAAAATTCCAGCCCTTCAAAACATCTTAAGACTTTGCACTTAATTGCCATGTGTCATCCCTGTTGAACATTTGAATTGAAAGCTCCAGGTAGAAGTGCTTCCCTGCAGCATACAGTGCACGTCTCTTCCCCCACGCCCTGTGGCCTTCTCCAAGGCTTGGAGTGAGGCATCTCCTGCTTCAGGAGCAATGGAAGCTGTTGGAGATGTCCCAGCCTGCAGTATCAGCAGTCCAGGTCCCCAAGAGCTGAGGTGAAGAACATCCAACTAAGATTGTGGAAACTAAGAGACAAAAAGGGTTGCCTCACTTGGATGTCTCCCATATGAATTTTAGTCTCTCCCCGCTGTATCACGTAGAGAAGTTCCATTATTTGGGAGTGAGAAACTGTCCATCTGCTGCACTATTTCTTTTTGTTTTTTAACAATAGACACCTTATGGGGTGCTGTGGTGCCTGGTTACAGACTGCATTTGGAGAGCGAGAGGAGGTCGCTGAAGGTGGAGACTTGAGTTACAGAAGGAGTCCAAGGTGTCCTGCGTCACGTGTTCTGTGCTGGAGATTTCACTGTGCTGTTCAGCACTGCCCAGCGTCTCCATTGTGGATTTCCAGGAGATGTCACCTGAGTTGCTTGGCTCACCATAAAACGCTGCACCCTGCGAGTGCTGAGGGACAGACCTTGGCACCTTCCTCACAATGCCCAAGTCCATTTGTTACCTAAGCAATATCGCTGGCTGACCTGCATGACCTGGGGGCTGCATCCCATCTGAAATTCCAAATGGAAGGTGCCATTGCAGGGAGCATTCTGTCTGTTGTGTTCTCCAGCAGCTCAGGAGAAGCAGAGCCCTGCAGTGTTCCCCAGAAGTGGGCCATGGTGGGTGCTGTGGGCATGGGCAGGAGCCAGAGAGAGGGAACTTTGCAGGGTGGATTTTGAGCCTAAGCTGTGATTTGATTTAAATTTTTACCCCCCAAAAATCTGTTCTTTAAAAACATGACATCTTTTTCTTTGGCTCTCTCATCAAGTAATTTGACAATATATGAAAGCTCACAGATTCCTGTAACATTTATAGTTCAAATTCTAATGTCCCTTTTCTTGTATGTTCAAAGCACCTGCTTGTACTGCTTTTCTTCCAAGATATTGAGCTTCTCTATGCTGAAAGAATTCTCTGTATTCTGGGCAGCAGAAGGGTCTTGGGCTCATGCCCTGCTTTCCTTGAGGCCTCAGCAGCCTTGGTGCTTCAGTATCTTCAGTTTCCTAAAAAAGTCTGATACAATCAATTAAAAGACAATTTCCATTTATGTACACGTAAATGCCAGTTGTTTGCAGGACAGAAAGGTTCTGCAAGGAGGCCTCGAGTTTGTGAACTGATTTGGAAGAGTCTCTTTTAATTTTGAACAGTGAATTACTTTAATTAATTAATGGTTAAATATATTGGTTTAGCATAACAAAAGGCTGTCTGGAAAAGTACAGGGAGGGGAAGGAAGGGCTCAAGATGAGCCACCTCTTTGCTATCACTTAAGAGTTGTTAAGGGATGTCACCAGAGCTATTAGCAGAGAAGGTTTTAACTTGACTATTGTAATTTAGCTCCTGAGGCTTGAAATGAAACAGCAGAGCAGAAGGATTGATCTGAAAAGGAGCATTTTGGTGCTGTGTGGGAAAAGCACTTGACACACAAGAGTTATGGGATGCCCTTGGAGAGGAAGGAGTGGGATACCCAGAGTTAAAGTGGATTTGGTTGATGATGTGGAGCTACAACCTGTATTTGCTTCCTACTCCGCTCTCTCTTTCTGTAATCTTGTTCTTAGGGCTAAAATTGAGCGTGGTGCTGAGTCCTGCACTCACCCCATCACTGGGGTGACTTGTGGCTGCAGGCTTTTCCTGGGAATTAGGGCTTGGATCCTGTCAGACCTGCTCTGTAAGTGTGGCAGGACTACAAACTGCTGCGGTCCAGGACTGCTCTAAAAATGGAAAAATTGCTTAATTTTGGGAACGTAAGGAGGGCCTGAGACCTGGAGGACTCTGTGAAGAAAGAGCTGCATGGCCACTCCTGTAATTAGGAGAGCTCAATCATGTCAATTACACTGGCTGGATTTGCAGAGTTGTTTGGTTTATAATAGTAATTTATCTTGTATGGCAGAGAGCAGAGGGGAGTAAGCAGTGTGTGTAAGTCACACTGAGAAGTGAAATCAAGCAGGCAGGAATGTGTGAGCAGAAGCCTTTAGATGATAACTGGACCCTCTGAGGGCTGACCCTTGTGTCTGTCCCTGCACTGTCTGCAGCTGGGGCTGTGCAGTTACAGCTGGGCACAAGAGTGAAGACCTAAAAAAAACCCAAATATGTATTTAAAAATAGAGAAGTTTCAGGGCCTTGAGTGTGTCTGCCGTAATGCATCCCTGTCATTAGGGTCACATTTGGTTGTGGGCTGCACTGATGCTGTGCCTGTGGCAGAAGGGTGAGTGCAGGGTGTGCTGCTTGGGCTCAGCTGCCTGCACATCGCCAGACTGCAGAGAGTTCACCTCTGCAAGTGGCTTTTCCCTGGAGTGCTGCCCTCCAACCGCTCTTGGGGGTTTTGGGGTAAGGGAGGAGGAGCACTGTCTCTTGTGGGGAGGAATGAGACAGAGCCAGTGGTTGTGCAAGTGAGCTGAGAGCAGGACTGAGGTGTGAGCTGGGGGTGCCTCTGGCACAGAGCACAACCCCTGCCACCGTCCCTATCTCCTGGGGTTGTCTGTGTCAAAGAACGTGAACTCGAGGCAGATTTGCTTTGTCATCCTGACTTTGGCTTCTGCCACTGTGAATTTCTCTTCAGTTTCTGGAAGCTTCTTTTTAGCTCTCTACTGGGAAGTCCAAGAGGCATTGAAACACATGGAAGGGCTCACCCCAAACATCCTCCATCACACAGATCATACGGTGGGAGTGGGGAGATGGGTTTGGGAATGTTTGGTGATAAATGGGGCAAATCTGTTACCAGCCTTGCCTTGTTCTTTAGTTAGTTTTTAACTCAATGCTGCAGAGGAGTGTTGTTGTTTCCCAATGGCAAAGCACACTGAAATATGACCCCGGGATGGGAGTGCTGGCCCCAGGCCTATGTGCACAAATAGCCCACTACCTTCTGAGGCCTGTTTGCAGCCCAGCAAACAAACACAGCCAGGCTGCCTCACTAACAGTTGCAGTACAATTCTGCCCCTCAGAGCTTTTATTTTTTTCCTCTCAGTGTCAATAAAACGGCAGTACCACTGATTCTAGAACCATCACTCACAAGATGTCATGGTCCATCTGAAAATATAGTTATGTAGTAGTGGATTAGAGAGAGAAAGAGCTGCATTGCTGTCTTTTGTATCTCCTAAAATACCTTTTGCCTTGGATTGCTGTACTACAGGAAGAAATCCTAGTGCAAACTAAGCTCTAGCTCATGGTGTTAGCTGGGTGAGCGAGCAGGAGTCTCTTGGCACAGCCCTGGTGTGAGTTATGTAAATCTTGTGCAGTGTATAAGCAACAGGCAGTTGGTGACGTAAAACTGAGCATTTGTCTCTGTTTACTGGCTAATGTGACATGGCCCCTTCCTGCAGCATTTGACTGAGCTGGTGGGATTAAGTAGAGCCCTGACACTCCTAAGTAGAAAACGCCTGAGGCTGAATAATGGTTTCTGCCCTGGAATTCAGAGTTCTGGCCACAGCTCGGGACCCGGTGGCTCCCGTGTCGGACCAAAGTCCGCCCGGCACGGATGGCAAAGGTCTGGCTGCCAGGCTGGGCTTGCTGAATTGCTGATCGATCTGTGGCCATGTTGTGCAGGACATTCCTCCAGTGCCTCCTTAGCAGAATGTCAGGAACTCCTGTGACTCACGCAGAGATTATCTGCCTGCTGGTGCTGTGATGGATGGATTGATTGCAAAACTGATGGGGCTCTTTGGGTCCTCTCCCAGTGCCCCCAGTGCAGCTCTACCCCTTGCTGTCGCCCCCCAGTCAGCTGCTGCACTTTGGGTCCCCTGAGTTTTCTGTGAGGAGAAAGTGATGCTGTGCTCCCATGCAGTTCAGATTTTATCCAGAATGTCTGATTTGAATGTTTTTTGCCATGAACACTGTAGGAATTGAACAGGAGGCAGTTTCTTTACTCACTGTTTCAAGCCTCCTTCCAGCTGGCAAGCAGCCCCACAAAGCCCTGTGTTTGCTCTTGCTCAGGGTCACGCTGCAAATGTTTCTCTTGCTTTCACCTTGGCTCTCTGACTCGGACACATGACACCCCACCACTCTCCAGCCCCTCAATATGTCACTGTGCCCACACAGCGCAGCTTCTGCAGGGCTTTGGTTTAGGTGGTGGTTCCCAGTTCCTGAAGTCTTGTTTTTTGGGTTTTTTTTTCCTATCCTGCTCAAAAAAGCAACACAGATTTCTGCAATCATGAATAAAAAAAAAGCAGTTGTTATGCCCATTGCATTTGGAGAGATTTTACTCATCTCCATTCTCACAGCACCCACTCACAACATGTAAATCAAGGCCATAACCTCTCAGACATGTATAAACAGAGGAATTACATGACTTGCCAAACACTTACGTAATGACTTAATAGTATATCGTGGAACTGAGCTAAGGCTTATGAATCCTCTTCCTGCCTGACTGTTCCTCTTCTCACATTAATTATCATGAGTTGTAGCTACACCGTGGCTCAGGAATCAATAGCATTGTGGCTTTCTGAATGTCCTTAATATATCACAGACTTACACTGTCATTTATCTTTATTCAGTGAGAACTTTCAGCTCAGGTGGTTTGTAAGTTCCTGCCAGTTGTGAGTACCCAGAGCTGAACAGGCACTTTATTGATGAATAAACAGTTTGTACCTGATGGTATGTTTCAAAACCAGCGAGACTGGAGTTATTATCTGTAGCTACTGGTGCCCTTTGGCCCTCAGAGTTATCAGAAGAGTGTTCTTTGTGTTTTGTTCCTCTTGTGCTCCTTTTGGACCTTGTGTGCCAAAACAAAATGGAGAGGTTTGGTTGGTCCTTCTGAAATTAGCTGAGGTAACAAGATTGGTGTGAAGAAACTGCCCAGTGTTTGCTTCCTGTGGCATAGCTCTTCTCTTGGTGTCTCCTGAACTGTTCACCAAGTTTCATAAAGAACTGTAGGAGTAGAGATCTCCAAGACTTCTAAATTCCAAGATTTTCAGGGAAAATAGAAGCAGAGTAGAAAAGTGATCTAAACCAGTGTCCGTGGCAAGAAAAAAATGCTGTATTTTGAGCTGTTATCTTGGAGAATCCATATGCACTAGAGATAAAAACTTTTAAGAAACACATGAGCAGCAGTGTTATTACAGTCTGGATATTTCTGCTGAACTGTTTAGGATGACATGATCTGTGCAAAGGACCTGACCCACCTGTACTTCAGGTTGTAATGTGCTTTTTTCCTTTCCAGGAATCTACAAGCTGCCATTGGAGCCTACTATGATTTCGAGAGTCCAAATATCAATGTCCCCTCCATGTCATTTGTGGAAGATGTCACCATAGGTGAAGGAGAGTCCATCCCTCCTGATACCCAGTTTACAAAAACGTGGAGGATACAGAATACAGGTGAGGCCTTTGGACTGCAGCAAACCCCTCAGGGCAGGTGCTGGGATGCAGTGGGAGGGATGCTGGCTTGAGGCAGGAAGCTCATGTGCACTCACCTGGGCTGGAGCCACCCTGAGGTGCTGCCAGCCCGTGCAAGTTCCCTTTCTTGGGTTGGCACAAACATTTTGTGCAGCTCAGTCAGGTCACCAGTCTTGTTCCTCGTGCCACCACACAAACAAACTCTAGGAAACTTGGAGACAAATGAGGCAGTGACACAGGGGTCATGTGGGAGGTCCACTTCAGGCAGAATTGCCTTTTCACATTCTTAGAGGATGCAGGGCTGGAGAGACCACATTCCAGTTTGAAATAAGTCAAAACAGTGACTGGGATCCAGGAAGTGAGGCTGGGCAAAGTGCATTCCCAATGCTTGAACTGGTGGGATGCAGTCAGAGAGGAAAATGAGATCCATGGATGTGAAGGAATCCCTTTTCCTCCACCAGTGCAGTGACAGGATGTTGCATGAACATTTAAATCTGTGTGTCTGAATTTGATTGACCTGCTTGTACTTATGTGAGGGAGAACAATCCCACACCGAGGTGTGATGTTGGGTGTCATCACAAGTCAGGTTCAGCTCTCAGTATTTCTGCTTGTGAATAGCTGCAGTACCTTAGTGGACTGAATATCCACACCAAAACCACAGTAAAATCTAAAAGTATTTGATTAGGAGGTGGTGTTTAAGAACACTGATTTATAGAGAATGTGTTCTAGAGGAAGGATTTAATATTTCAGTGTACTTTTTCTGCCTGCCTCCTTTTGTTTGAAAGTACAATGGAAGGGTGACATGTGGAGCTTGCTTGAACTCCAGTACTGTGAAAAGTTGACTGACAATTTTTTTTATAACTGTCCCAAATACAGCTCTTACAAATCTAGTAAGTGTGATTGGTCTTGTTTCTCCACTCTTAGTATCTCAATTTGTGTGTGTTATGACTACACCTCTATCTTGGGCCCTTCCAACTCCACCCTTTCTTGTTCCTCTGATGTCCCATTTCCTGGATGCAAATTCAGCTTTAATTTAGGATCCTAGTTCAGGGGTTGTTTCCTTGTTCTTGGAATGTTTCACCTTCTGAAATCTTGGGCCTTCTAAAATAAGGGACAGGAGCTCATCTTGATTTAGGATTTCCTGGCAAGGCTTAAATGTTTTGGGTTCAGTGTGGTTTGATCCTGGCTTTTCAGACCATCCATCCGTGCCCTAGCAGTGGTGCTGGAGGCCAGGGCTTGCTGCAACCACGTTGCTAAGGGTTAGTGAAGTGCAGCTTCACATGCTGGTTATGACTGTGTAGTGTGAGGAGGACTGCAGCATTTGAAAACCATCCTTTGGTTTAATTAAGATATAGTATTAAAGGGCTGTAGTGTTTCCAGATAATATCTACTTGTTAGGCAGATAACTGAAGGAGCCAAGGTTTTTAACAGCTCTACAGGAGTCCTTGATTACATGACTTCAGTTCTAGAACACAAAATACCTGAGGCATGTGTCACTGGAGCGTTGCAGGTCTGATGAGCGTGACAGGCAGAGCTCAGAGATTGTCAGTTTGAGGCGTGTGAGCTGTGAGCTCAGTTCAGTCAGGTTCTCATTTGTGTCAGTAAAAAACAATGCCCTGCTCTGGTACCTGCAGAACGGTGCTGCCTTGTCTGCCAAAAGAGCAGTTTGTGTACTAGAACCATTGCTGAAAGAGCAGCAGGATTTAACAGCCTGGCTTGCTCTCCCCACTCTGCCCCCAGCTGCTGCTGGCTCTGCAGGACACTCTGCAATTTATCATCTCCTGAGAGATGACTGTACTGGAATAGAATGACATAATTGTAATTTCATTTTATGAGGCTTATCAGTTGCAGCGTTCTAGGCACCTTGCGAGCCTAAAGCCATTAAACCCGATAAAAATCACATAAATAATTTAAACTAAACCATGTTGCTGGGCTGCCAACCTCTGCAGATGAGGCTTCATGCTCAAGTGCCCCACGGCCCAGGCCGAGGTCAGCCAGCCAGCAGCTCCTCTTTCAGAGCCCTGCTCTCTCAGCACCTTTCCAGCTGTGCTGCTTCATCCCCCACGCTGCACATCCCGCTGCTCTCCCTGCGAGCTTGGGAATTCCACAAATAAGGAGTTGACGAGAAAACCAGTCCTTGCTGTATCTTCACTGGAGTATCCACAGGGATTAAATTAGCAGGCAAGCTGTTGCAAAGGATGCTCCTTCAGGTAACGTGAGGTGAGAGCAGCCTCCAGCATGCTTGCCTCAGACCAGCCAGAGCAGTTCCAGGCTTTCTGGTGGTTCAGGCTTTCCGTAGCCATTTCCAAGAGCCTCAGCTGAGCAGGAGGTGCTTTCAGTCCTTGGCTGAGTCATGTGACACGACTGGGGAAGAAGCAAAAGAAAATTGTGCTAAACTGATTTTTGATGAGTCTCAGAAGCGCTTTTTCTTTCTGTCTGCCCCAGCGCTTGTTATCTTTGGCAGCAGTGCCTGCATGCAGGAGCTGTTTTCTGTCTCTCTGATTGCCAGGTCACGCTGTCAGTCCCAGTGTCTGCAGTCTAAACATGGATCTCCACAGATAAATCATGGGTTCACAACCCTTCCTACCTTTGCACAAGCCTAAGAAAAGGGTTGATGCAAGGAGAGGAATAAATTCGTTTAGGAAATAGTGCTGGCACTTCAGTTACAGCTCAAACTATGAGTTCCTTTTGAGATCCCCAACAGGCTTAGAAAGAAATGAATCCCTGAAAGGACATGTTGCCAACAGTTTGTATAAATAACAGGTATTTGATGTGGCATGGTTCAGGAGCTTCATGGAGGCAGGCAGAAATGTGGGCACACAACACAGCCCTGCCCTTGTCTCTGCCTCTGGCCCTGGGGAAGGGGAGGTGTCTGTAGGTTAAGTTTGTTCTTTTTGTTTAATCTGTTACATGGTGACTTTGAGGGTTTTTTTATGTAAGAAAGACATAGAAATTACTCAAATAGGAATTGTTCTGCTGGTCCCTAAATGCATCAGTTAAGCCTGCTCTGGAAACTAGGCTTCCTCAGCATCCATTGCTACTGTGTCCTGTGTTTCCTTTGACTGTCCAACAATTGCACAACTGTTTTAACAAGCAGGTTTCATCTAGTCTTACACAAACAGACAAAGCTTTTCCTGGTGCACTGTCAGTAATTCCCTCTCCTGTCTAATCCCAGGGACGGAGGCGTGGCCCCCAGGGGTTTGCCTCAAGTATGTCGGTGGAGACCAGTTTGGCCACGTGAACATGGTGATGGTGAGGTCCCTGGAGCCGCAGGAGATGGCCGATGTCAGCGTGCAGATGTGCAGCCCCAGCACCGCCGGAATGTATCAGGGACAGTGGCGGATGTGCACTGCCACGGGACTCTACTACGGAGGTGAGCAGCCCCTCCCCAGCCCCTGGGGGCAGCAGGGACAGGGCAGAGATCTGCCAGCCCCGGGCCTGAATGCACAACGTGGAGTGGAGGAAAACATCAAGGGAGATGCTTTGTTGTCTCGGTCAGTGTTTTTTTCTAAGCACAGGAACAAATTGCAGGTTACATAAAACTCTGGAAAACGAAAGGGATGTGCACAGCTTTCATGGAGACCTTTCCTGGTCAGTCCTTGTTGAGATGCTTTCTCAGTTTTCCGTTGCTTAACATTGTGAAATGCATGAGCATAAAATAGTAATGAAAACCTCATGTGAGAAGTTAATGCCCAAGGTTTAATTCAGTGATTTAGTGCATCCCCTGTGAGCTATTTTTCTGTTTAAAAAACACATTTGGCTATTTTGCCTGGTGCTTCAGCCTGGGCCTCAAACATCTGCCTTCAGTGCAGCCTTCCCTCCCTTTTCTGCCAGCTTTAGTTTACACTGAGAACATCTTTGTGTCTCTGTTGGCAGCTGGGAGTATCCCAAGTTTCAGGGTTTGAGTGAGAAGTGCTGGCACATGGAGACAATATCACCAGTGCCCAGAAAGAGGGGGCTGCTGGCAGCGCTGGCACTGCCACACCTCCTCAGTGTCTGGAGGAGACAGAGTGTGTCCCTGAGGGATGGGCAGGGATATCCCCATGCAGGTGGGACAGCCTGTCCAGTTTGTTTTGCTCGTCCCCTGTGTTCACAATGCCGAGGGTTTCCCAGGGTTTCCAGAGGCTTCCCAGCCCCGGACAATGGGAGCTGTCCCTGCATTGCCTGAAGTTGTCACTTTGGCCAGAACACGGCCTGAATATTGAACCCCTTTGGCCGCCAAGCTGCGAGTCCGAGTGACTCCTGCCCTGCAGCCGAGCTGGTTGCTTTGCTGGCAGCTGCTCCCAGGTCCGGCCGGGCGATCCCGCGCCCGTCCCGTTTTGAGAGCGGGTGGTGCCAGCCCGGGGCGGCACCGGGGCCGCGAGGCCGGGAGAGAGCGGCAGAGGGCGCTGCGGGGCCGCTCCAGAGCCGTGTGTGGGGGCTGGGGGATCACTGGTGGGTGTGGGTGTGTGCAGTGGGGTCAGTGCTCTGTGTGTGTGCAGGGATCAGTGGGGCTGTGTACAGTTTTCACTGAGGGGGGCTGGGCACAGGGGGATTAGTGGTGTGTGCTGGGGGTCCTCGCCCTAGCAGGGTGTGCAATTCCCCTAAGCAAGTCGTGTACTGCTAAGGTAACATCCCACTGTCATCGGTTGGCTCCTAAAATTCAAACTGCTAATCCCAGCCCCGTTAAACTGGGGGCACTGGGACCAGTACTGCTGAGGCTTTGTAAAAACGTGCTTCAAGCAATAAGTCTTTTTCTTGCTAGTGTAAAGGCTGGAACTCATTTGCTCCTTCTGATCCTTCTTGATAAACTCCCACCTAGTGACAACCCAAACGTGTATCTTTCCACAGATGTCATCTGGGTGATCCTCAGCGTGGAAGTTGGAGGACTTCTGGGTGTCACACAGCAGCTGTCATCCTTTGAAACAGAGTTCAACACGCAGCCGCATCGCAAGGTAGAAGGAAACTTTAACCCATTCGCCTCTCCACAGAAGAACAGGCAACCAGATGAAAACAACCTAAAAGACCCTGGGGGTTCCGAGCTAGGCACAATCAGCAAAAACACATGGGGGCCTGCTCCTGACCAAATCGAACAAGATCAGAATGGACTGTCACAAAACTCTGTAAATCTCTCCCCCAGCAGTCACTCGAACAACTTGTCGGTAGTGACGTACAGTAAGGTAGGTGCCCTGGGCGAGCAGGAGAACGGGTAGGGGAGGAGCCTGGCAGGTGTGTAATTGCTCTTCCTTCCAAACTGCAAAGCCCTTTCCTTCTGCTTCTGCCAGACCTGCTAAGGAAGGTTCTGAATTTGACTGTCTGACTCTGCCAACTCCTCATGTTATATTAAAATATTTTTGCCTCTGATAGACTCTACCAGATCCACCTTTTTGTTTTTGCTTCAAGTCCTTCTTAAAATTTATATAACCTTGTTTGGGTGCTGTAACCACAAGTGGCCGGAGCCTGCTCTGGTTGTGTGTGCAAATAAGTCAAAATATCTCTCTAGATGTGTCCCGAGTTTGACATAATTTTGAACGGAGAACAAATAACCACACCCTCAAACTTCAGATTAGCCAGATAACTTCTTTTTAGCTGGTGTGGGGAGACTACAGAGCTCACCATTTGATCCCAGAAGCTGCCTGCAGGAACAGTCAATCAAAGAACTGTTCCTGTCTGTGTCCTTGTCTTGTTCATAATTGTAGGTGACTTTTAAATTATCTTTACTTTAAATCTCTCTCAAAAGCTTGCTTGGTGGATGCTATATGAGTCTGAGTGATATTTTGACTGTTTTTATTTGCTTGTGTGTGAAAAATGAATTGCAGGATTATTTACAATTCAGAATCCACCTGTTAATGCAGCAGTATGTGTAGGTGTGTACTGTCGTATGTCAAACTAGTTTGATTTTTAAAATCCTTTAAAAATGCTTTACTGTACTTTGAGCAGGCTGTGTAGGACAATAACACTTGGTTGCTGAATGAATTAATAAAGCCCTACTGTTAGTTCACCTACAGCACTTTAGTTCCTCCCTGGATGACCTGCCTGTCCTGTGCCAGTGGATCTTGTTTTAGTGACCTTTTCCCCAGGGCTGTGCATTTTTTACAGCCAGCACTTGTGGGGTGAGCCTGATTCCTCCCCCTTAGTGCTCCCAAACACCATCTCTGGGCTGGCTCCTGCTGCCAGGCTCTGCTCATAACAGTGGAGTGGATGGCTTGGGCAATGCTCACCTGTCAGTGAAACACCACCTGAAGAGGCAGTGCTGAAAGTCGCTGCTTTAGTGGCTGTGTGCTGGGGTCGTGGTGCTCCCCGAGGGCCAGGCTGGCACTGGCTTCAAAGAAGGTGGGTGTGAGGAACCAGAGCCCGTGGCAAGGAGCAGCTGTGCTGTGGGAGAGAAGCCAACAGGAGAGTGAAGCACCACCTGAGAGGTGCCACTGGGTTGAAGTGGCCTGGTCTAGCTGGTAACCCAGAGCTCCTTGCTCTGAGGAAATGGGGGAGGTTATAATCTAATCCCAAACGTAGGGCAGGTGATCTTTCCTCCCTTTTCCCCTGGTTGTTTTGTTTTGGGGTTCTTTCTGTATTTACAGAATATTCTTGGGTGGATTTGAGGTGAATTATCTGAGATTAAAGCAGACATTTTGTTTGCTGGCTTCAGAAGGGACAACTTTATGGTTCTTTTTTTTGGTTGAGGGTGGGGGATATGGAAAAGCCACTTGATTTTTGGGTGGTTTTTCTCTCTACTGCAGTTCTTTTTACTTGTGATGTACTAAGACAAATTATTTTATCCTTTGGAGGCTGTTCTGGTAGGTCTGAAGATCTGAGTCCTCTTCCAGCCTTGCCCATCCTGCCCAGGGCAGGAAATTTCCTGCCACAGACCCAGTATTCATATTGGTACAATCCTAGTTCTGTAGTAAACAAGTTTAATGGAGACTTGGATATCCCAGACACCTGATCTGGTTTGCAATGGCCAGGTGGTCATTCCCCCCATTCCCTGGCCAGGCCTGTGGGAAAAGAAGATGCAGTTTTGTTTGGTTTTTTCCCTTTGTGTGCATGGTGTCCCCAGCTGGGGATGCTGCTGGAACAGAAAAGGGGTTATTAGAGGTGATGTCAGGAGTATTGAATTACCTGAGGAACAGATGGAGCTCCAGTACCTGTTGGGAAAAGCTCTACCTGGCCCATCTTCTCCACATCCCCAGGGGATCTGACCTGTACTCTGCTGCTGCAGAGGAGAAGGAAAACTACTGCATTGAGAGTTGCTGCCCTGTGATTGACTATTGATGTAAAAGGCTTTATTTCAGGTTCTAGAGCAGGCAAAAGAACGCTGTGGGTTGGTTAGGCAGTGGCACAGACTCCAGGATTTTTTTTATTTTGAGCAGGACCTCTGATATTTTTGTCCCCTCTCGTGTACCTGGGAGCAGGAGGGAATCCCCAGTTGTGTTTGACAGGCCATTTGGTGAGTGAAGGAGACTGTTCAGGTTTAGTGAAAGTGTTGAGAAGAGCCTGTATCCTGTATTTAGAAGTAAAATAAGCCCTTAAATATTTCTCAGATGACTGTGGAGGCTTGCTCTGCTGACAGACACTGGGGACACCCAGTCATGCAGTGCATGAGACCATGAAATCTTTGAGATAAAACGAGCAGTTTCTGGCATCAGCAGGTGTAAAACATACTCAAAGCTGCCAGACCTTGTTGGAATTAGTTCTCCCTCTGGTGCACTGAGCAGGTGTGACTTGTCCTCTAGAACTCCCCATTGGAGTCAGGGTTGTGGTGATGCTGACGTGCCATCTGCTGCTGGGTTAGACAAGTACAGCAGCATTTCACACCTGGAAAGATTCAAAATTCTTTTATACAGCAGCAGAGTGTGTAGTTTGGGTGTCCCAGGGTAAAACAAACAAAACCACACACAGAATTCCCTGTAAGTGGGTAAGATGAAACCTGTGGCATGGTTGGAACAAGCTGTGTGCCCTTTATTCCTGCTATGGCACCCACCTCCTTGGGGCTCCCTGCCCACCTTCCACACACACTGCAGGGAGGCTGCAGGCCAGGGCCTGTCAGGGCTTTGCTTGAAGCATGTTGTTGTTCAATCTGTTCCCAGTGGAGTTTTTGCATGTTCTTAGATGTAAATATGTGCCTAAGTGCAGGATAGGATGCCCAGAAATCCCCATGCAGGGATACTTTTATTCTCTGGCAGTCTCTTTCTCTGGATTCTCCGGAGATCTGAGGTTGATACAGCTTCCTCCTATTTACTCCTGTCTCATAGCAACCCTGCACGGTCACTGCTGCTCTCCTGTGACTGGCTTTTCCATTAAAAGCCCAAGATCCAGTCTTACAGTGCCTGGGAATTAGAGTTTAATTGCTTAACTGAGGAAAGAAATGTACAGGTTTCCATGTCTGGGAAGAGCAGACATAAATAGCCATATCCTGACACTTAGATTGTACTTAACATCTCTATATAAAATCCATAGATCTGTATTTAAACCTGCTGCCCAGATGAATTGAGGAATCACTTCTATGTCATGCAGAAAACTGCACCTGGAGGTTGTGATTCTGCTAAGATTTGCCCAGGCAGGACACTGGGCATTATCCCCACCAAAGCAAATGGTGCCTGCCTGTCCTGGTCATTGCTTGTGCTGCTTTTCAAGGCCCAGTGAAATAGAAACATATTTGGAGTTCACAACTTTAAAATCTGAACTCCTTTTTTCCTGCTGTGTTTATTATGCTCCCTGTCTCCCTCTGTTCTGTGTGGAGCTGAGCTACTTGGCAGCCTTCTGTACATAGGGGAAACCAGCCCTGTGTCCTTGGAGCCTTGAAATGGCTTCCCCTCTCTGAGCTTCAATGTTGTTGCTGCTTCTAGAGCCATGCTTCTCCCAAACCAGGACCTCCAATTTGCAGATTGTTGGAGTACCTCTGTAAACTTTAGACAGAAACACTTTTACTGGAAACAGGGCATCGAACTGTCTTTATGCATGAGGATGATGCCCCAAAAATGTTTGCATCCATGGAGGAGAGAGAAGCTCCTTCCATCCTGGTGTCTGTGCTTCACCGTGTGGTTACATCCATTTAGACACAGGGAGAACGTTGGACTTGGAGCTCCCACAGCACTGCAGCCTGGGCTGGGCTGGCATCAGCTGGTTTGCCTCTCTAGTGAGGGGTCAGTTTTGGGTGCTGCATGTCAGCTCATCCATGAAATTCATGTCCTTCCAGACTGTGGGAAGTGCCAGATAATCTGATTTTAGCCCAACTTTGCTCCACTGCAGCCCAGCAGAGTTGCCTGTTGTTTATCCTGGCCTGGCAGCACATCAGAGAGTTGTGCATGGCAGCTCAATCAGGTACCTGAGCCCTGCCACCTCCCACTCACAGGCACCTGAACCAGCCCTGCCAGTGCCTGCTCCCAGAAGGTCCTGAACTTCCTGGTGGTCTCCCAGCCACGCCAAGTTTGCACAGCATGCATGGAATAAAACACAAGTGCTGGATGCTTTGTTCTCTGTTTGTGTTGAGTTTACGTAAGCGAGGTTGGAGCAGCGTGGGGTAGGAGCGGCCTGAGGGGATGGGGACTGGCAGCATGGGCTGGGGCCTTGGCAGTGTCCACTGGGAGACTCCTGTATTGCTGTGCAGCTGTGCATCCACCTCCTGTCCCTGGAAGTGTACCTGCATTGGTGGTGACTCAGTCACAGAGGTGAAATAAAGAGCTGTCTGAAAGCCTGTGTGTGATGGTTTATGAAAGATTCACTTAATCCTCACTTTGTTCCCAGCACAGGTACCTTGGTTTACAGAGCTCAATATTCACAAAGGGTTTTAACTTTGCAAAACATCTCACTTCCTTTCTAGAGGCAAGAGTCAAATGATAATTTATACCAGTAGTTGTCATGCAGAGTCTTTGCTTGGAAAATCAGTCCTGTGTTGTCACACACTGGTCTGTGTGAAGAGGCAGTGCTCCCACCAGCAAGTGAGCAGTTACTTCTGGGGAACATTCTGGAAGAACTGAAAGTGAATTTGCAAATCTGCAGCTGAGCTTCTCATACAGACAGTGATCCCACTTGGAGGATAGACGGGAATGCACCAAAAATAGTGGGAATAATCCTTCCATTGAAGCAACTTGGAAAAACTGCAATTGTCTGCAGAATTATTTTTGCACGTTTGTGATGTGAAATGTTGCATAGAAGGGATAATTAGGCTTGAAAATGTTATACAGGGGTTTGGTATTTGCATTGCAGCAGTAACTGAAGTTTTCTGGTATCAAAGCCTTACATTGTGCATGGTAACTAAATGTCATGGGACAGGGGAGGTGGAGTCACCTGCACAGGGTCTGCACTAAAGCAGCTCTCACTCAGCTTAAAGATAGAAGTGAAGTTCAATTTTGCCACATTCTCATGTCCAGTAATTAATCTCAGGTAGGTGAAATGCAGTGAAGAGTGGCAATACCAAAAGGAAAGATTTGGGCCTTTTCCATGGTGAAATTCCTTGTGTCAGGAGGTGCTGACCACAATCATGGATTGTGGGACTGCTCTGGCATTGCCAGGGGAGCTCGTTCCAGGGTGTCAGGTGTTCAGTGCAGGGTGGCAGGTGGTGCAAAGGAATGCTGAGGAATCTCTTGTGCTGAGCTAAATTCTGGATTTAACTGACACAGTTTGCATAATTGCGTAGCTTTAAATTAGGTGCTCCAGAAACCAGTATGTGAAGATCCAGAGGGTTTCCCTGCAAACCAGCCCACGGTGGCTTCACAGGGTCTCTGCATCCAAAAGCACAAATGAGCTGCTCTGATGTCAGACTGAGGGTGACTGGCAGTTCCTTGCACCACGGGGGGATGCTTGTGGAACCCCCAAATTAAAACAGTCAAGTTTTGCCTCTGGCATCCCCTGTAAGGTGATACAGGGTAAGGGACTCCCAGGGTGCCCCCAGCAGAGGAGCAAGGGATGGTTAAACCCCTCCTGAGCTTGCCAGGCAGTGCCTCAAACAAAACCTTGTGTGCAGGTAGCTCAGAGATGAAGCAAATTCTGGCAAATGAGTCTGTACAGGTAATTGGCAGCAAATCCTGTTTTCCTTCTGCAGAGTGCTAAGTACAAAAGCTTAATCCCTGTGAGGTGAGACTGCTTGGAATCCTGTTTATACACTGCTTTTCCTCTGTGTCCTTTTTTTGTGCACCTGCTCACACCATCTTAATGTTTCTCTCCTGCTTCTTCCCTTCCCCCTGTTTCAGTGAGTGTATTTTTGGAAATGTTGGATTTCTCAGTCTTTGGATTTTGATGGGAGCATCTCCTTCCTCAGGTGAACTGTCATGCTGGAATCTGCTGGCTGTTCTCTTTTGAAAAGCTTTACCAACTGGCACTGCAGCATATTCCTGGGGTAGAAGCGTGTTTGTTTTTCCATCACTTGCGTGTATTTCTGTCTGCAAACAGCAATTTCCACGTTCCCAGTCTTTCATACTACCCACGCAGTTCAGGAGATGTCCTGGTTAATTGTCTGCTGATCCTCCTCTTGGCTGGATTCTGAGAGCTGCTGAGAGCTGCTTCATTTTGCCATTTGCTTGTATTTACCACCTGATTATATCCCCAAGAATGAACTTTTTCTCTCCAGCTGTAGCAAGATTACAGGCTGTTCATGGCGCTTCCTTCCTAGTCAGAGCTGCAGCAGAGCTCTCCAGCCTGGGGTTTGCCAGTGACGTTGATTCTTTACACAATCTGTGTTCCTCCTCGTGGTTCCACAGCCCTGGCTCCTGCAGTGAGGAGGTTTTGAAGTTGTAGAACATGCAGGAAATGGTATTTCCTAGGAAACTTGCCCTGTTAAAGGCTGAGTGCTGAAAACTGAGGTCAGAGCTTCCCGTTCAACTGGAACAGGAATGGTTTGGGTTCTCACTGCCTTACCCAGAGTGTGCTGGTAAGAGCTGGACTGTGTTTAGAAACATTTGCATAATGGTCTTCCAACTCTGCCATGAGATAAAACAAGTTTTTCTCCCTCCTGACCTCAGTGTATGTCTGGGTTTGTGTGGGGGTTGTACCTTCATCACAGACAAACTTCATCTCCCTGTGAGCTGGGGCATCCCTAGCTGCTGTTGGTCTTTCTTCTGCTTCCTGATGAAACCCCGGATAACTGATCCAGACAATAGAAGTTACAAAAGGAGTTCCTGTTAATTTGAGACCTGTGACTAGATCTGACATTTAGGTGACTCACTTCAGGATGTAAAGGAGGGAAATGCATTCTGTAGGAAGCATTTGGGGGGTTTTGGTAAATGCTCTGGTTGATTTCACTGGAGGCAAATGTGTATTGTCATCTTGAGAAGGCACACGTGGCACATGTGGGAATGTGGATTTTTTTCCTCTTGGGGTCTTTTCTGCCATAGCCTCTTACTCAGTTACAGCCCCATGTTTCTGGGACAGACTGGGGAGGCTGCAGGGACTGGGCCTGCAGGTGTTGTAACATCTAAAGGGAATTCTGGTGTAGAAAACACAATTATTTTGTGGCCTTGGCCTAAAAAACATCTGACAGAGGTAAGTGGTGGCATCTGTCCTCTCTGGGGAAAGCAACCGTGGAAGGTGTGCTTTAGGAGTGTCCTTGGAGCCACAGTGGGGTTGGTGGGAAGCCCTGGGCAGGGCTGGGCATTCTTTGGAGCTGAGCATGGAGCATTTTGTTTCTTGCCTGTTGAAAATTGATTTTGTCTCCAACTTTCTTTCAGGGTTTCCACGGTCCTTATCACTTCGGACAGTCTTAAAACACAAAAACACAAAACGGGTATCGACAAGAGGAGAATTTAAGAAAAAGCTGACTTTTGGGGGAAGGGAGGGGGATTCATGTGGCAGACAGACACAGCGTGGACCCCCCTTCTCTGCCTTCGTTTTCTGGAAAAGAAGAAAAAACAAAAGCCCAGTAACTTAAGACTAGCTGTGTCCAGAGGAAAATCCAAAACCTGAGTATGCATGTGTGACTGCTGAATTTCAGAGTGGTGTAAATGCTATGAGGAAGAAGAGACACCAACACTATGGGTTTTTAGAAATCATCTTCACACGTAATTAGGTAGCTTAAAAAGAAGTTTAAAATGAAAATTTAAAAGCCATCTTTAAAAAAGAATATTTTGCCTACAGAGCGGTTGTAGTTTGAGCAAATGCTTAATTTCTCTTTGTTTCTTGTTCTTTTTTTTTTTGTTGTTGTTGTTTTTTTCCTAAGGGACAGCGTGCATTTTCCCAGAATGTCCTGGTTTGCTGCTGAATGGGACTGGCTCAGCACCTGCTGGGGTTTGTGCAGGGACTGCTTCTGTCAGGCTTTTTTAATGCCAGGTTGGGTCTGCACCCAGCACTGTGTTTTTAACAGCATCTTCTGGTTTTAGTTAACTTTTAATCTTTTATTTCCTCTTTTCCTTTTGGTTTGGGTGTTGCTTTTAAGTTGTCCTGCGTGTCTTTGGGAACCACGCTAGGGACAGGTCTTGGTGTCAGAGTTGAAGAGGGGTTCTGGGATAACATGGAGAGCTCATCTCCCTTCCCCCTTGTACATGAAATACACAAATACACACCCATGTTAATAAGAAACTGATTTATTCAAGTTCCTGAGCTGTCCTGTGTGTTTAGCAGTTTAAAATCCCTTTTTGTTCACTCTCATGTGCAGTAGATGTGCCTGGAGCTGTGTGCCAAGGGGAATCTCTCTAGCTGTAATTCACCTGCTGGTAGTTGCAAAGCTTCACAGACATCCTGTCCTTTTCATTTGGAGTCTCCCCTCTCTCTTTCAGAGCATCAGTTTGTGTTTGTTTCTCCTGTGCTGAGGTGTAGCTTAGAGGCTGATCCAAGTGTTCTGGAGCACAGAGCAGGAGCTGGCCCCACCAGCTGGATCCCACTGTCACCTCCTCTTCTGCCTTTGTCATCTGGGCTTGGGGCTGCCCTGAGCTCTGAGTGGGCTCTCAGGGCTCATGTTAGGGGAGGGATTGCAAAGGATTTGTGCTCTTCTGCTGTTTCTCTAGCATGTTTTCCTCCCATTCTGGGCTGGGAAGTGCAGTATGAGGGGATGCAGCTTGGTCTCAGGCACTGGTGAATTTATTCTGAAGTGCTCTCTGCACAAACAGGGGGGAGTGAGCCCGGTAGCACAGTCCTGCCCAAACGAACCAGCCATCTGCCAAAGATACAGGAATATGCAAAGCTCCCTTTACCTTCTTCCAGATCTTCTCAGTGAAGGCCTTTCCCTTTGTCAGAGCTGCACACTGCATGGCTTTGCCCTTGCTGCTCTTGGCTGCTTTTGTTTTTGTGGCTGGTTTTGAATGGGGGAATCTTTGTTGCAGCTATCAAGGACTGGTTCCTGGGTGCCTATGATGGACCTCATGGGGCCAGTGGGAGTTTCTTGTGTCCAACAGAGGAAGGATTTTGTTCGTATTTCAGGGGTTCAGTTGTTACAGATCACCATTAGCTGAAATCTCCCTTCAGAAATCTGTTATCTGGGAGAAACAAGTATAAGATCAGAAACTGCCTGCATAGCAGTGGCACCACAGGATTTGAACTGCCTGACACTTGCAGTCTGGTGAGCACCTGGCTGTGCTCTGCATCTGGGGGAGTGTTGGGATTGGAGTGAACCTGCTGAAGATGCTGCTTCTTGGAAGGTTTGGTTCTTGTGCTGTAACAGCATTTTGGCTTGGATTATTTCTGAACATTAGATCTGAGGGGTGATCTGCAGCCCCCCAGTGTGGTGTGAGCAGGTGGAATCTTTGCTCACTGCTTTCCTCACAGGTGGCTCACGAGCCCCTCTGAGGAAACGAGCATCACACCTGCAGTGCTGCTGCTCCCCTTCCGAGGGCACCGAACCCCTGGAGACAGCTCTAGGTGCAAGTGCAGAGCTGATTCCTTATCTTTACTAGCTCCTTGTGTCAGCTGTGCAGTGGAAGGGAAGGGAAATCAAGGTCTGAGCCTGAGAGTTAGAGCTGGTGCTGTGACCTTTGCCTGGTGTCAGCAGAGGCACCTGAGAGACCCTTGCACTCAGATACCCCACGCTGGCTTTCTGCTCCCAGGCACGTGTGCTCCTCCTGTGTCCCCTGGCTGCCACATTTGTGTTCCTGTGCTCCTCCTAGGGCTGAATTTATTTCCCTTGTCTTGAGAAATCAAAACCTGCATGCACCCCCAGTAGCCATGTGCTTTCCCACTCCGAAGGCACACGTTTGCAGTCCGTGGTGCCCTGGTGACAAGGGTCACACGTTCCAGGGCATGAGGAAAGGCAGGGCTCTGAGATCTGCAGCTCCTGCTGCTCACATCCTGCTCTGCCCAGGCAGCTGAGGGATCCACAGAGCCCTGGCTTTTTGGGGCCAGAGTTGTGGCCCCTGCTGTGGCACTGAAAAGATGTTTAAAACAAAGGTTGCTCTATCTCTGTGTTTTTCCTTGAGTAAAAACTGTTTCACTGAGGCCAAAGGTGGTTTTTATCTCCTGATTTCTTGGAGCTTCATGGTGCAGCCAGCCTCAGATTGCTTATGCTTCAGGTGTCCAGCTTTTAATGGGAAGATTGAGATGAATTTGGCCAAGTTCTGCCCAGGTGACCTCGTGCCACTGCAGTTTGTATCAGCTCCCATAAGGAAAAGAGTAATGTACAACATCTCTGATGGCCTCTAAGTGGGTCCCTGTGGTAAGCGAGAGCCACTCGGACCCTGTCACTAACACAGCTCAAGTGGTGTCACCTCCCAGCCTTGGCAAACTGGAGCAGGATGTCCCTGGGACTGGCCCTGAAGTGGCAGTGCCATGGGAGGGGGTGACAGAGTGGGAATCTCCTGCCCACACTTCAGGAGTGCTGGATTCAAACCCCACCAAGGTTTGGGAGCTGGGGCAGAGCCGTGCAGTCGGGGAGCTGTGGTGTGGGTGGGAAATGCACGCTGTCCCACGTCTGGGTTTCTGTTGTGTTTAATTTTTTCCGTGTGTGAGTGCGTGGGTGGTTCCCAGCCTGTCTGTGCTCGCCGGGGCAGTGCATGTGTAGCACGGGATGGTGTGTTGCCTCTCTGAGTCTGGGAGAAGTCCTATGATAGCACATTGGGGGTGAAAATAAAGGAAGCTTTTTTCCTTAATGTATAAATGAATATTTGTATGATTAAATTAACACAGAAAAAAAAAAAAAAAGCTCTGGAGCTGTTGAGAGTTTTATTGAAGCTGCAAAACTTCTGAGTCTGTCACCTTGAGGTTAAATGTACCTGGTTTGCTCCATCCCCAGAGTGTTTCCAGACACTCATGCACAACACCCTTGAACCCAGCTCCAGCCCTAATTTAGTCCATATTCCTGTGGAACCAGACCCAGTTCAGAGCATTTTGAGGTTATCAAACCATCCATCAAGCCCCTGGGTGGGGGTGAGGGTGGGGAGAGGCTCTGGGGGTGGTTGTGAGGCAGGGGAGGGAGGCAACTCCAGATTCCCTTGTGAAAAGGTCAGGTCACTTCTCCAGGACAACTCCCGAGGAGGGGTGGGATGGTCTCAGCCTTCTCCATAGGAGGGGCACCAACACCAAGCTCGTCCCTTGTGTGGCTGATCCACATCCCAGCCCTTCCCACGGAGCCTGGTGCAGGATGGGGTGATGCTTCACACTTCAAACAGCCCAGTCCTGAGGGATTGCACCTTCCATCTCCTGAGTGGCTCGGGAAGGCAGAAGTGGGAATTTGAAGGGAGGAAGATTGGTTTGGGTTTTATTTTCTCACAACCCCTAAAGAAATAGCTGGGGCTGTGTATCAGGATGGGGGCACAGGAAGATCACACTTAGCTGGGCACCTGCAGAGTTGTTGCAGGTGGATCTGAGTTCCCAGGTGAGGCCTTGCTGCTCAGGACACCCAGCCCAAGCATTACTTGGATAAACTGCACCACGGAGCAGCTCAGCTGAGGCCGTTCCTTTGCTTACCTGGGAGTTTGTTACTAATCCCCACGAGAAACCTCA
This sequence comes from Cettia cetti, assembly GCA_013401135.1. NCBI lineage: Eukaryota > Metazoa > Chordata > Aves > Passeriformes > Sylviidae > Cettia > Cettia cetti. Next base: position 27,711 of record VZUI01026713.1, on the reverse strand, counting down.
CTCTGTGTGTGCTGGCTTTGCTTTTATCATTTGAATAAATGCCTGGAGCTTTCATGTGCTGGTTAAGCTTGACTGAAAGCCTGACTGGGAACAGACATCCTGCTGTCTGTGCCTGGGGGTGTTTATTCTGTGCCCTGAGCAGAACGTGCCCCTCAAGCTCGGGGCGCTCGCGGGTGCTCCAAGGCCGCTGTGTTTGGGCAGGGGAGGATCGCCCGCCCTGCTCACTGCCCAGCTTTGCATTTACTCCTTATTTGCTATAAAGAATCTGTTTATCTTTAGGGTTGCAACCTGTCAGAGGTTGCCAGCACAGGACAATCCCATCACACCTTTAATGGTATCTCCTGAGCGGGCAAATAACCGGCGGGATTGTCATGGTGGAGTTCATCCCGCGATGCCAGGAGTGAAGCTGGGCGGGCGGGCAGGAGGCCAAGGCAAACGGCTGCCACAGGCACCTGGGATCTGCTTGGGTGCTGCTTATTTTTTTTTTTTTAGGGGAACCAAAATGTCGTCCATTAAAAGTTGCAAAATTAATTTTGGTTTTGTGCGGTTATTTTTTGTTCCCGAAGCAGTGGCAGTTGGAAGGAGGGTGTTCCCAGATTTTTCTGATGGATTACAGGGATGAGGATGTGCTCAGCATCCAGGACTTCTTGAGCCCATGCCCTGTGACTTGTTGGATACTCATGCCCTTAAGGCTGGAGGGAAGAGCAGGATCTGCTCCAAAACCTCCCCAGCACCACTGCATGTCCTCATAGCAGCAGGTGTGACCTCGAAGGCTCCAGTGGGCACCTGCCCATCCAGGAGCAGCACCTGAAACAGTGGCAGAGAGGATTTTTGTGATTTTTGTTTATTTTTCCTCCTTTACCTGCTACATCCTGCAGCAGCAGCAGCCTATGGTGTGCAACAGGGGAATATTAATGGGCCAAGGGGGAAATGAGGCCAGGCCAGTGGTGGGATGCTACCAGGGATCCATGGGGAAGGAGGAGGATCAAGGGGAACTTGGGATCTTTCTGGAAGCTCTCCACAACTTGCTCTCTCTGCCTGTGTGTTCGTTGGAAAATTCCCAGTTACACAGGAATTATTGAAGGAAATCTAATCTCAAACGTTTCCTACCCCACTGATAAAGCAGCCGAGTAGTAAAAGCTCCCAGCAGAGCCCGGCGGGGAGGCAGATGGCACGCGTGGGCACGGACCAGCCCTGTTTGCCCCATGGAACTCGGCTCTGGGGAGCAGCTGCAGCTGGGCTGGCTCCGGAGCTGCCTCCTCACTCATTGTGTTCCCGTATTTTGGTTATCTCTCCCTGCAGGAGTGGCGTCTTCATAGAAACTCAAAGTGGGGGGGAGAAAAGTTTGGTTTTCACTGCTTCACGCTCAGGGTGAAGGTCCTGTGAGGTGGGTCAGCCATGCCCAGGAGTGGGGGCACCGCGGGAATCACAGCTCCGTGTGTGCCAGGGGACGGTGCTGGGAACAGGTTGGGCTGGGGGGATGACCTGGACCCGGGGGCTCCCAGCCGAGGTGTTCGAACAGGGTTTGCTGGCGGCGGTCCCAGCCTGGGGCAGGTGCCAGCAGAGGGAGCTGAGGTTGTTCCTCGTCCACAAAACCCTTTGGAGCTGCTGGATGTGGCTTTTCCAGGCTTCGAGTCCTGCTGGTGACAGCGGCTGGGCAGGCAAGAGCCGTGTCCCCCCCCCCAGCTCCGGGAGAAGCTGCTGTCCTGGCCAGGCTTGGCCGGGCAGTGGGGTGGCACGTGTCACTTAGCCTGTCACAGCCACTGCGGGACTGGGGCAGTGCTGCTGGGCAGGGACAGCACGGGCACACCCCCCTGGGTTGGGAGTGAGGAAGGGTCTGCACACCAGCAGGGCCATGTGTTGTCCCATTTTGAAGGGCGATGTGTTGGGGACAAAAGGGGGCCTGGCTGCTCTGCTGTGGCCCCAGGGTGGTGCACGGCTCTGTGGGAGGGAGAGAGGGACCCCCAAACCTTGGGGCTGGGGTAAGGCCCTTTTTCCATGCCCTTTTCTAGGAAAGCCATCCTGCAGGATGGGGCCTTCAGCCTCTCCTGGGTCTCTCTGCACCTCTGGTGTGGAGCAGCTGGGCTTGGCAGGGTCCATGCAGCACTGGCATCCAGGGAGAAGCACAGCAAGATCTCACATTCCTTATCTAATCTGCAGCATTTTCCCTCCTCGCTGTTTGCTGTGGCCGTGTTTCCTCAATCAATTGACAGCTGCAGGCTGGGCTGTGACGTCAGCCTGTGGCATTGAAGCCCCAGACCCAGGGTGGCATTGGAGGGACCCTGGGATGAGCCTCTCGAACCCCAGTGAGCCCAGCAGGGCCATGAACCCTCTGGTAGGAGACAGCAAGAGGCACCTGAGGACTGCCCCTGCTGCATTGGACAGCAGAGAGGGTCCCTGTCCCCAGCGAGGCCACAGGGCTGTGCCTGAGGGACACAAACCAGTCCTGTCCTGCCTCCACCCCAGCAGTCACCGTGCTGCCCTCACTGGAGCTGTTCATGGCCAGAGCTGGATTCTGCACAGAGGGGGTTGGGCAATCGTGGCCAGTGTCCCCCTGGGGGTGTCCCCCCGAGCCCCCCGAGCCTGGCAGGGCGTGGCAGCAGCCCCAAAACTCCAAAACCTCTGTGTCTGCTCTGCAGGGGGATGGGGAGAGGACAAATTCCCAAGCTACAGCTTTGGAGCAGCCTGGTTTGTCCATCTTGGGAAGGAGGGGGTGAGTGGGGGCTCCATGCCCTGCAGGTGCCTCCTCAAGCAGGGAACTCTCCTTAGGATGAGCCTGGCTGCTCTGCCTTGCCCGTGGGGAGCAGGCTGGGAGGAAGCAGCTGAGGGTGCCTGAGAAGCAGGTTTGTCAGAATTTTAAAGGGATCTAAATCAATAGCGATAAGGAAACAATTATTTAAAGAGCAAACAAATGGAAACTGCTAAATGTACCTTCTTTTTTCCCTTTTTTTTTTTTTTTTTCCTTGCAGGTGAAGGGTGCAGGGTTGATGCCTCTGTGTGCTGGGAGTGGGTCCCTTCTGGGACCACCCCAGGGTGGGCAGTGGGGCAGCTCTGCTTGCTCAGCCCAGCCCCAGCCAGGCTGGAAACGAGCCTCACAGGACAAAGTGTTGTTTCATCCCACAAGGAAAAAGCTTTTATGGGTCATCTGGAAATACTAATCCTCAGGTGAGCCTGTTTGTGACGTTGGTGAGCCTGTTGGTGGTGTCACAGCAGGTGCTGGGTCAGCAGGGACAGAGACAGTCCTAGGCTGCTGTGGGGACACTGCTGTGTGCTGCCTGCACCTGCTGGCTACATTTTGAGGGGGAAAGGAGCCAGGACTGGTCACTGAGGCTGGGCAATCCCTGCAGAGCAAGGGTATTTTCTGCACCTCCTCCCTGGAGCTCAGGATCTCGCTGGGGTTTGTGGCTGCAGCTGGAGACCATCCCTGCCCCGTGGAGAGCATTTCCCCTGCCCTGCCTGGTACAGGGTGCCCCAGGACTGGAGAGCCAGTGGAGGATCCCAGTTCCCCCCACTGGGGCTGTGGCTGTCACCACTGGGGCTTTGTCTCAAAGGGCAGCTCATTCCCATCCTTCCCCACCATGGTGTTTTCATCGGCTTTTGGTTGGGGATTAGGCACGTGTTGACAGAACAAACATTTTGCTGCGCTCAAAATCCACTGCTGAGGAGAGAAGTGATGTCCTTGCTCTGCTGCTGCCTGAGCCAGCACTGGGATGGGGGCAGCTGGGATGGGTAGAACCAGGCTTGGGGCTGAGACAGCCCTCTGAGAGGAACACGGAGCCATTTCGGGTCACATCCCACACCAGGGCCAGAGCTCTGTCTCTCTGCTCCCTCACAGAGCATTAATCGCTTTCTGCTTTAATATCCTGCCCTGTGAAACCAGGGATGCCACAAGGAATGCTGCCTGTGTCCAACAAGGCTTTGACAGGTGCTGGGGCCCCTCTGCCCAGCTCCCAGTGCCCGTGACAGCTCCTCCTCCCCAGACCTGGCTCGGGGAACTGCAGCTCCGCGCGGTGTCGGTGTCAGGAAGGCTGACGAGGCTGGGGATATCCAGGAGCTGTCCCCAGGAGCTTGTATTTGCCAGGGAAAAGTAAATTCCTCCAAGCTCTGTGGCCAACGCAGTGACTGCACAGTGGGAGAAGACAGGACACGGGACTTTGTTTGGGGTCCTGCCCCAGCTCCCACGCCCCGTTTTCCCTACATGACTCCCCGGGTCCCGGCTCCTTGCTGAGCCCCCAGGACAAGGTGCCAGACCCGGGCGATGCTCACGTTTCCTTCGGAGCTCGGTGAGTCACGGCTGAATCACGGCTCGCTCTGCAGCAGCTCCGTGTCCCCGGCCCCCTCCTGCACCCCAGACCCCACGGAAGGCTGCGGGATGTGGGGCCCCTGTCCTCGCACACAGGGCAGCTCTCCTCTCCCTGCTCCCCTGGCCCTGCAAACCCGGCTCAGTGGCCCAGGAGCGATGGGAGAGGGGTGAGTGGTTCCTGCTGACCCCCTCACCACACAGCCCCCCAGCTCCTTGAGCTGAGCCCAGACAGACTCTGGGGTTTGGGGTCACTTTTAGGGGTTCGCCCCCTTGGGCAGAACCTTCTGCAGTTCTGGGATGGACAAGGGGAAATCACCACCAAGAGGGACCCCTGCTCTGGGGGCACCGTGTGCTGCCCTGGCCCTCAGAGCTGCCCCTTCCACCCTCTCCCCCGGGGTGTTTCCCTGCCCAGCGGCTCCCACGCTCTCCGGGCTGTCGCTCCGTGGGGCCGTTATGCCCGAGGATCGTTTTGCATGCGGGGAGAACCGGCAGCAGAAGAATGAATTTGCATTTCTCAATGGCACCCAGTGTGGGAACCAAAGCCGCGGAGGGTTCCGCTGCCACTCGGCCCCGCACCGGGGCTGTGTGAAAAGACAACATCCCGTCTGCTGGCACGGGGCCCGGCCCGTCTCACCTGGCTGCCCGTGTGTGCCTGGGAACCGCTGCTGCCGAGCGGCCCCGGCCCCGCACGGGCAGGGGGTGCCGGTCCCGCTGCCCCGGGAGCCGGAGGGACGAGCAGGTGACGGTGACAAAACAAGAGCGCGCTGCCTGTGGGGGTTATTTTGGGGAATTCTCTCGTGCCGGACGGGATTTGGGGTTCGTGTGCTGATGCCGCTGCTGCATGGAGAGCCCAGACCAGGATCTTCCCCTCCTCTGCACCCCAAATCTCCGGTGGCCGTGCAGGGGGAGCCGTGACCTTTCCTCACCCTGCAGCGAGTGGGGTGTGCCCACGCTGCCCTGAGCCCTCTCTTCCTGGCACCGCCGGGCGACCCGCAACCATTTCCAGGCTTTTAATCCCGAGAGACAAAAGCAGGAGTTTAATGCCACCGGAGGAAGAAAAGAGCAGGGCTTTGGGAAGGGAACAGCAAACACGGCGGTGGATCCGCTGCTCCCTGCCTGCCTGGGTGTCCCACGAGCTCCCCTGCGTCACCTGGGGTGGCACCGAACCCTGGGGTGCTGGGGGGGAGCTGGGGTGGGAGAGGTGGGGAGCGGGTGGTCCTGGGGATGGGCTCACCCTGGTGTCTTCATCTGCCTCCCCCAGCTCGTCCTTCCCCAGCTGCCCTCCCAGACATGGCCGGGCTGCAGAAGCGGGACTGTGGCACCCCAGAGCCAGACCCTGTCACCTCCTGCCACCACAGATGCGAAGCAGCCTTTGAAAGGTGCCAGGTGACCACCAAGGCCTCTGTGCTCAGCAAAGGGATGGCACCTGGAGCCCCCCGTGCCATCAGTGTGGAGCAGGCACCAGCCCCTGCACCGCTGGATGGAGCCAACTCCTCCAGTACCCCCTTGGCAGCTTGGAGGGCTGCCCTGGAATGCAGGTGACACCACGGTCCCCTCGCAGGGGCACGGGAGCAACCGGGAGCCTCCTCATACAGTGGGGATGGAGTGTGGGAGCAGCGAGCAGGAGCTGGAGCAGGCTCCGAGCGGGGAGCGAGTGCCGGAGCAGGGCCGGGAGCCCCGGCTGCTGTATCAGGGTGGGCCGCGGGCGGGTGCCCCGGCAATAACGCGGCTGTTTGCCCCGAGCACACACGCGGCGTTTATGGCAGCAGCTGGGAGATGGGGGAGCCGGGGCGGTAATAAAGAGAATAAAGAGGAGCGGCCCCGCTCGCCCTGGGGCTGCACGGGAAGTGGGTAGGTCTGCACGGGATAAGGAGGAGGCAGAGGGGATTCCGGTGGTCTGGGGCCCCCTGGAGCGATCCCAGCAGTTCGGGAGCTCTGGATGCTCTCCCAGGTAAATCTGCAAAGGGACATCGCACCATCAAAAGCATCGTCCCCTCCGTGCACACCTGTGGGCTCCTGCACTTGTGCTCCCTGACCCTCTGGGTAATTTTGGGCTCTGCTGGAGAGACCTTCTCCCCTCCCAAGAGCCCTCCAGGGCATGGGGAGAATGCATGAAAGATACTTCAACCATTTCAACCATTTCCAGTCTCTTTGGGCTGCAAAAAAGCCTCAGAACACCCATCCTGCAGCCTGGGAGCAGGGATTGATCCTGTCCCATCGTGTGACACAGACAGGGAGTGCGGGATGCAGCCTCTCAGAGGGTCTCTAGCTCTACTTAGGGGCCACCACTGTCCCAAAAGTTGAGCAGAAGCTGGAGCAGAGGAAGCCCCAGCACTGCAGGGGAGCAGGAAACACAGCTGCGTGTGGGGACAGGTCGGGCCCCGTGCTCTCTGTGGTTTGTGCAGTGACATCAAGGGCCTTCAATAGTTTTATTATATGTGACATGGCTGCTTATCTATTATTCTTGTGATGCAGCCAGAGATTAGCTGCAGGCAGGTGGGCAGAGATTCCTCTAGGCTGATTCATGAGTCCTTTCTCCATCTCTCCCCTCCGGCCGCGTTCCCAAGCATTGAATTTTCAGCAGTGGCAAAAGACACCGGAATCGGAGCTGATGGATTGACAGGGAGGACAAGGAAAAAGCAACGAAAACTGAGCACAAGGGGCAGAAAAGCCAGACTTCATTTCCCTCTTTTGTTGTTCCTGAGGTGTTGCAATCTCTCCTTTTCCTGGTTTGCATTTGCAGAGCTGTGCCGAGCTGCGATTGCGAAAGGTGTCGGGGAGAGCCCGGCACGGCCAGAGCCTGGCGTGGCCAAAGCCCAGCACAGCTGGAGCCCGTAGGAACTGGTGAAACTGGGTGGCTCCAGCCCCTGAGCCCTCTGGGAGGGAAGCAGAGGTCTCATTTTGGGGCCTTTCACCCAGTTTTGCAGCGCTGTGCTGCACTGCCCAGCTCTCCCTGAGCCCAGAAAAGCAAATGTTTTTCTCTTTAATCTCTTTCTGTTATCGAGATCCCGCTGCTACCGATAAGAGAAGTAGGTAAAGCTCTTTCAGACTGAGGTGTGAGTTTGGCAACAGGTCCCAGACAGCCCAGGATGACCCGGGTCTGGGATGCTCTGGATCTGGGACTGGGAACTCCCCACTGCTTGGTGACATCTGACACTGCCCAGTGTCCCCGGTCGTGCTCTCTTCTGCTTTGCTTCTGACTCCTTCTGGTGCTTTGATCTGGTGTTTGTTCTGGTGAAAAGTTGTAAAGAAACCAAATAAACACGGGTGACCTGCAGATGGTGTCACAGCAGATCCAGCTTGCTCAGCCTGTGCTCACCAGCCATGCCCTGAGCCACAGCCTGGCTGTGGGGCAGGAGTGAGGTGGCCACAGGAAGGGCGGGATGGCCACGGTGCTTTCCCAGCACGGCTGGGCCAGGCTGCTGTCGGGTTTACACGTGACTCCACTCTGCATCTTCAGTTTCCACAGTCACACACTCGTGTTTCTGTGCTGTGGGGAAGGGATCCATGCTTGGAGGGCTGTGCTGGGATGCTCCTGCTCCAGGTGCCCTCCGGGGATCCTGAGGCGTGACACGGAGGCAGCTTTGGTGCCTGTGGAGCCTTGTCCAAAGCCCCCACAGTGGATGCTCTGAGTGGGCTGGGGAGCTTGGCTGTGGCTGCCAGGAGCGCTGGGAGGGCACTGGGTGGCCTGCCCCCCTCTCCTGGCTGTGCCACATCCCAATCAAACATTCCCAATCCCTGGCAAAGCCCAGGCAGGAGCTGGCAGCTTCCCAACACTGCTGCTTGTCCCGGGGTCCCCCCACAGCCACTGCCACGTGTCCCAGGCCCAGCCGTGTTTACCAAAACAGGGGAAAAGAACTCCCCTGGGGCACGGGATCCCTGATCCAGGGGGAGCTTTCCCCAAGATAAGATAACATTGAGGCATTTCAAAGGGAGGCAGAAACTCCTGGCACTGCAGCCCTTTCCCTTCCCGGGGTCTCCTTCCTCCGGGGTTTTCATTTCCTCAGGGCAAACATTTCTGACGAGTGGCTAATGGCTGTGCCTGCCCCGGGTCAGGGCAGCCAGGGATGCCAGCTCTGCCACTGCTATGTGGGCTGGGGACAGGCCACGTGCCTGGACGTGGTGACGTGGGGCCAACCTGTGGCTGTTTGTGGTGGGGTTTGGTCTGACGTGGGTTTTTAGGGCATGGGGGAGTTTGGTTTTGGCAGGGCTACGTGCACAGGAGAACTGCCTGAACTGCCCTGCCTGCTTCATGTGCTAAAAAAAAGACAGTAAATACCAGCTCGGTGTCTGTCTCACTCAGAACTGCTTTTTCCTGCTCATGCCGGTGGAGACAACCTGGGCCTGGAGTGTGGCACCTTCTGGCTGTGTCCCCATGCCCCATCCTGCAGTCAGGGACCCCTGGGCAGGGGACAGCACCTGTCCCCGAGCTGGGAGGGTTTGGGTGCTCTCGGGGGCTCCCTTCACCCCCACCAGCTCTGGGCACCCTCACTCGCAGGCTCCGTCCCTGGCTGCAGCACAGGGCAGGGGATGGTTCTGGGGTTCGGGTCAGGGATGCTCCTGGGGTACCCCTCAGCGATGCTCCTGGGGTACCCCTCAGGGATGCTCCCGGGGTACCCCTCAGGGATGCTCCTGGCCCCAGCATGGCCCAGCCTGCTCTGGGAGTGGTCATGCCATGGACACTCACACATCTGCAGGTCTGACTCCAGGAGAAGCCAGGTGTGTGTCCCTGTCCCTGTCCCTGCCCCTGTCCCTGTCCCTGTCACATCCCAGGTGAGGGTGGGAAGGGGTTAACGGTGCCCAGGTTTGCCCCACTCCCCTCCCAAGGCCCGTTCTGGTGTGAGCCCGCCCTGCCAAGGGTTAACCCGGCCCGGGCTGTTCAAACACCTCGGCTGAGGTAAGCGCTGCTTGTTTGTTCAGGTAAATAAGGAAGGAATCGGATATAATGGGCAAAGGAGGCTCTGGCTGAGCCCTGACACTCACTGCCGGCATCCCCCTCGCACAGCCGCCGGTGGCTTCGTCCCCCTGCTGTCCCCAGAGCCACGCGGGGTGCCCCGTTCCCACCGCTGTCCCCACGCCCGGTGCCCGCCCAGGGCCGATGCGGCTGAGCCCGGCCGCGCTGCCGCCGCGGGGCGGACGCTGAGCCGGGCACGGGGCTGCCGGCCGCGCTCCCCGCCGCTGCTGGGACACCTCACCTGGGGCCATGTCCCCCGCAGACACCGCGCCGAGGGCCGCAGGGACGGCTCTTCCCAGCCTGCGCTGGCATCCATGCGGATTCTGAGCCCGCACAGCCCCGAGGTAAGGCGCCCGCGCTGCCCCCGGCTCCCTGCGCTCCCCCAGCACCCCCCCCCCCCCCCCCCCCCCCCCCCCCCCCCCGCTCCCCCAGCACCCACCCAGCCCACCCTCCCTCCCTCCCTCCCTCCCTCCAGGGGGTTCTGCTGCTGGCACCAGTTTGGGGTGGGCACGGTGCTGTCCCGTGTCAGTATCCCGTCCCACAGCTCCTTGCACCTTCAGGTGTCGTTAGGGCTAAACAGGGACAGGTTCTGTCCCTCCATGCGAGGTTCCTGAAATTTCTCTGGATGGTGTCACCCCAAATGAAATGGGATTTGCTATTTTTGTGTCTTTGCAACCTCGTTCTGCTCAAGCAAGGAAGGTGGGATGGAACCAGGACTCCTGGGGCTGGCTCCTCCTGAGCCCACCTGGGAACAGCTGGGACACCCAGGGTCCCACCAGCCCCGGGGCCAGGTGGGGGACAAGGAGCTTGGGGCACTGTGTGACAAACCAGCAGCCAGGACCCTTTATGGAGCGTCCTGGGTGGCTGTTGAGGAGTTGCCAGCTCCGGTGTGTCCCTGGGAAGCTGAACCCCTTTTCCAGACCTGCACTGTCCCAGCTGCTCTCCTGCTGGGGTGGGTTTTTTTTGTCAGCCCTAAAGTCACTTTGGCTGCGGGTTTGGTTTTCGTGGTTCTGCTCGGTTAGTGAAACACAAATGCCGTGAGGGTGCCAAATCCCCACAATACCCGTGTTCTCTGGGGCTGGGAGCGCAGGGGGGAAGGTGCTGCTATAAATAGGGGCTCCCTGGCCCCAAATGGGGAACACCAAGCTCTGCTGCTCACCTGGGGGACACCGAGCACCAGGCTTTGCTCAGGTCACCGCCGGGTTGTGCCTGTCCCCTGTCACTGCTGTTTGCCTCCCTGAGCTGATGGAGAGGGCAGCCTGACCCAGGGTGTGGGGACCCGTGGGGACACCTGGTCCCTGAGCCAGCAGCCATGCAGGTAACAGCAGGAGGAGCCAGGGTATACCTCGGTGGTGTTGGAGGAGGCTGGTGGGGAGCCAAGGGTTCAAGACCCCCAGGATGGGGTGCATCCCCCTGGGGGTACATCAGAGTGAGCCCAGGGCTGGCCCTGGCCCCAACCCTGTCACCATGCAGGTATCAAAACCAGCCCCCTGGGGCTGTCACCTCCCAGTCCCCCAGGCTGTCACCTCCCAGTCCCCCAGGCTGTCACCTCCCCAGCCCTCTGCTCTGTCACCTCCCCAGCCCCCTGCTCTGTCACCTCCCCAGCCCCCCCAGCACCGTCCCCAGTCCCTGCCCTGGCTGTGGGGACATTTTGGCCAATCCTCCTTCCTCCACCCAGAGATAAGAAGGGTGCGTGGCACAGGGTTTGGCAGCAGGACGTGGCACAGCTGTCACTCTGGGGCTTGCAGGGTGCATGGGACGTGCTGGCAAGATCTCAAATTGTCAGCAGCCTCTGAGCAACCCCTGGGTGCCTGCTGCAGCCCTGGCTTGTGCAGGGACCCCAGGTCTCTCTTCCTGCTTATCCAGGCCGCTCTGGGCAGTCTGGGACAGCTCTGGGACATCCTCAGCTCCTCCTGGGACAGCACAGCACATCGCTGTCCCCAGCCTGAGGCTGGAGGTGACCCTGGAGCCTGGCCCTGCTCCCTCACCCCGGTGCCTGGGAAGGGCTTTCAGAAGTGCCCGGGGGCTTGGGAGGCATCCCGGGCGCTGTGGGCAGCCCCCCTCCCGCAGGGCCACCCCCCCAGCCCCACAGGGCTTCCCGAGCTCCGGCACAACCTGTTCCACCGCAGATTTGATTTTAATTAACGGACCCATTGTTCGAGGGTGGGGGGGGTGGGTGAATTTCCTTTTTTGTTTGTTTTTTCTTTCGTTCTTAAGGGCTGATCCCAGCGTTCCAGCCTCGCTGGTGCTCGTGTCCTACCCTGACCCATGGGTCCCACCCTGGCACGGGGGTCCTTGGCCCCGTTGTCATCCCCCTCGGCCGCAGGATCTGTGTGGGGCTGGGTCCCTGCAGGCCTGTGGAGCTGAGTTGTGACCCAGAAGCACCCACAGCCCTGGGCTGGTGCTGGCTCCATGCCCTGGGAGGTGCAGGAGCCCCATCCCAGTCCCATCAGCCCGTCCCTGTCCCACCTCCCCGTGTCAGCCCCGTGGAGCAGCGTCAGCCAAGGCTGATGCAATGCCCAGCTCAGGCTCAGGCAGGGCGTGGGAAGAGTTTTGGGTGCCATGTGGGCCAGTGCACCTGGGGCTGCCCCTCCAGCTCTCCTTTTGCAGGGAAATGCCAGGAGGGGTAGGGAAAGAGGGGGGAAAGGCCACCTGAAGTGGCTTCTCAGTGCAAACAGGTCCCACCCAGCCCGGCCGCCCGCGTGCCAGAGCGGGAGAAAGTCAAACAGCGGCCCCCGCCCTGAGAGTACAGCGCCCTTGGTGGGGCACAGCTCAGGCTTTTGGGGACACTTCCCGAGGGATTGGGTCCCTCTGGTCCCATCTGGGAGGAGAGGAACAGGATGAGGGTGAAGATGGGGCTGGGGCTGTCCATCCTGTGGCAGTCCCAAGGGTGGTTCCATCGCCCTGCTCCTCCGTGTGTGAGGATGAACCAGGACCCCAGAACATCCCAGAGGTGCTGGGAATGAGGCACTTGTTCCCTCCCAGAGATCCCCACGGCCAGCACTGTGCAGCAGCAGGAGCTCCACAAGCTGTTACCACTTCCCTTTTGTGCTGGGAGCAGCGTGAGGCTGGATTTAGGGCTGATCTCCTAAAGCTCTTCTTTTAATCCCGAGTAAATCAAGGAGAGGTTTGGAAGCAGGCACCATCTCTCAGGGAAACTGTTTGGATGGTGGAGGCAGCCCCAGACCAGGAGAGGGTTGGGTAATCTCTTCTCCCTCCTCCTCCTTGCTGCAGTGCCACCAAAACCACTCAGGGATGTGGGTTCCAGTTCCTAAACCCACAATCCCTCCCCAGCAGGCTCAGGCTGTTGTGGGTGCTCTTTAGGTGTCCCTGGCTCTTCCATGGGTTTTTCTGAGCTCTTTGGGCCCTTCCAAGGATGAAATGTTGAGCTTTCCCCAAGTGTAGGCAATGCAGAACTTCAAAACCCATATTCCTGGGAGCACTGAATCCTCAGGAGCTGCATTAACTCCCCCCCTGATCATGGGACACAGGGCTGGGTCCCCAGTGTCCCTCCTTCACTGACCACCCCTGTGGAGGGCTGTGCTCTGCCTGCAGGAACCCTCAGGGATCTTTTCCTCTCACATCTTTTAAACCTTTTTCCCCCCAGCTGGGCACCCTCTTTGCCTGGCCACTGCCCCCTGTTCCCCTTCAGGGCTGCCTGAGGGTTTCAAGCTTTGCATGCTCCATTCCCAGTGCCAGCTCCATTTCTAAAACTCCTTTTTGTGCTTTTAAACCACCCACTTAGGATGGTTCTTCTTCTTCTTCTTGTAAAATGCAATGCTGGAGGTGGAGGAGCTGGGCAGTGCCCTGGCCATGCCCATCAGCAACTTCTCCCTGGCAGGGACTTCCCCTTCCCAAAGTCTCAGGATGGTTTTTTGGGAGGTTTCTCCATGGATGGAGCCATTCCCTGGTGTTGCCATGGAAATTCAGCAGGTTCATCCTCTTCTCCATGGCCTCCGGGGCTCCCTGCATGCAGAGACAGATGGGAACAGGCTGATTTTGGGTAGTTTTGCTTGCAAGAGACTGAAGGTAATTGCAATTATCCTGTCTTACAAGGAAAGTTCTCATCTGGGGGTTGACACGAGCGACCAAGGGCTCAGTCCCTCCTGGGAGATCTGGGTCTGGGGGCTGTTGTGCCTCAGGTGGAAGCAGCAGAGGATGTTCTCCATGCTCAGAAATGTGCCCATGCAGCTCAAGCATCCATTGTCACCCCAGGGCCATCCTGTACAGTGCTGAAGAACCCCCCCCAGTGTCCCCCACTGCCTCCTGCCGAGGCCTCAGCTCCACCCGGGGCTGAGCTGCTGCCAGCCTGGGGTGCAACCCCTGGGGAGACCCCAAACACCCAGACCCCGCACAGGGGTCAGGTCCTGCTCATCTCCTGAGCTCCTTCTCCCTGCTGGCTGCTGCTGCTGTTGATCCTCCCAAACCCGGGCCAGCCCCCCCAGCCGTGGCTGACCCCGCACTCATCCGCAGGCTCGCTGGGGCTCTTTGGAGGGTTTTTTCCCCTCTAACAGGCTTAGTTCCTCCCTTTGTGCCTGGCTGCTGGGCGGGAAGGCAGGAGCGGTGCCGGGCTGAGCTCCGCTCCTCTCTGCTCCCCGGGCAGGTTTGGAGCCGGCACTGAGCGGAGGGATGGGCAGCGCCAGCCCCGGGCTGACCGCTCTGCCCCGCGGCCGCCTCGCCTGGCCGGACCCCGCGCTGCTGCCGCCCCCGCGGGACCCCGACCCCCGGAGCTGGGGCTGCCCGGAGAGCCCCAGCCCCCCCAGCACCCCCGAGCAGCCCCTGCCAGCCTTCTGCCTGCACTACTTCGACATGCTCTACCCGGAGGACGCGGCCTGGGCCGCCAAGGGCGCCGGGGAAGCTTCGCACAGCAGCGCCCAGGGCGGGCGGGAGGAGGCGCGGAAGGAGCCGGAGCAATGTCCCATCATCGACAGCCAGGCCCTGGGGCTGGGGCCCGAGGGGGACCTGCAGGACAGCCTGCACCTGGAGGAGCACTCGCTGGAGCAGGTGCAGAGCATGGTGGTGGGCGAGGTGCTGAAGGACATCGAGACAGCCTGCAAGCTCCTCAACATCGCCGCAGGTGGGTGCCCCCGCTGCTCTCACGGTGCGGCCAGAGAGGGACGTGCTGGCCAGGGAGCCAAAGCCACGCTGCATTTGAGGGGCTGCAGCCCTGTGTGAGGGTCTGAGAGTGTGGCTGCTCCCCCATGGGAGAAGGGGATGGTTCCTGGGGGGCTGCAGCCGTGTGTGAGGCTCTGGGGGCGAGCAGCTGCTCCACAGCAGGAGGAGGGGACGCTCCTGGCCACACTCACCCCCCTCCACCCCCAGACCCCACGGACTGGAGCCCCGGGAATGTGCAGAAGTGGATCCTGTGGACGGAGCACCAGTACCGGCTGCCGCAGATCGGGAAGTCCTTCCAGGAGCTGTCGGGAAAGGACCTGTGCGCCATGTCCGAGGAGCAGTTCTGCCAGCGCTCGCCCGCCTGCGGCGACATCCTGCACGCCCACCTCGACATCTGGAAGTCTGGTGGGTGCCGGGGAGCAGGAGGGAGCTGGGGAGGGCGGGCGATGCTGTGCAGCACGGGATGGCTCCCTGATCCCCCGCTCCTCCCTTCCAGCCGCCTGGATGAAGGAGAAGGCTGCCCCTGGAGATGTGAGATACTGCGGTGAGTTCCGTGTGGGCTCGGCTGCGCTGGCACCGCTCTTGCTTCGGGCAGGTCCGGGGTACTTGAGGGGTCCCTCCCTGTTTAATCGCGATTATCCGGAGCGCTGGAGCAGGTTACACTCCCCCTGCCCCAGAGCAGCCTCACGGCTCTCTGCAGTGAAGGGGAAATGGTTCGAACCCCTCTCTGGTCCTGTCCCACACCCCCTGCAGCCTGTGGGCTGTGCAAGGGCAGGACTGAGCTGTTCTCCCTGCTCCAGGACAGGGAGGAGAGAGCAAAGCTTCCACCCCGGTGCCTGGGCTGAGCCCCGGTGAGCCTCGGGCGGGGGTTCCTGATGAGGACTCGTAGCTCCCTGGGACGGTGCACGGCAGCGAGCTCTGTCCCTTCCCTCTCTCACCCGTCCCTTCCCGTGGCAGGAGGTGACACCAGCTGGGCCGACAGCGAGGTGGACTCGTCCTGCGCCGGCCAACCCATCCACCTCTGGCAGTTCCTCAAGGAGCTGCTGCTGAAACCTCACAACTACGGGCGCTTCATCCGCTGGCTCAACAAGGACAAAGGTGGGCGGGGATGCTCCAGAGGCGCCGGGGCGGGCGCTGGGGGGCTGAGGTGGGGCAGGAGATGCTGTAACCCTCCGTGCCCCGCTCCCCTGCCAGGCATCTTCAAGATCGAGGACTCGGCGCAGGTGGCGAGGCTGTGGGGCATCCGCAAGAACCGCCCGGCCATGAACTACGACAAGCTGAGCCGCTCCATCCGGCAGTACTACAAGAAAGGGATCATCCGCAAGCCCGACATCTCCCAGCGCCTCGTCTACCAGTTCGTCCACCCGGTGTGAGCGGCGGCGGGACCGGCTGAGCGCCGGGAGGGGCGGGGGACCTGCGCTGCCTCCCTCTGCCCCGCCACAGAGACGCTCTGCCAGCAGCAAGGACCTCGGCCGCGGGGCGAGGCTTCCCCTGCCAGGACCTGCTGGCAACGGACACAGGGACCCCTCACCTCCAGCAGGCCCCGGAGCGGGGCAAGGACCGTGCAGAGCCCTCATCTCCCACGGGAGGGGTGGGCACGGTGGCTGGGCTTGTCCCCCCTCCTCTCCTCCCTCCCGGGTAGGTGGCTTCAGCCAGGCCGTTGATCAGAGAGGAAGAAGCCCAGGTCATGAGCTGAGACAACGGCGCCTGCAGGGACAGGGACACCCACAGGGACAGGGACATCCACTGCTGCTCTGCTGGGGTCCTGTCCCAATCCCTGTGGGAGCAGCCTGGCACCAGCCAAGGGTGCTGCCTGCCACGGCAGCCGTGCCACCCCCTGGGGACAGGTGCATCCCCCTCTTGCTTCTCACTCCAGGACATGCTCAGCTCCTCCCCTTCACAGGGAGTTCTGCAAAGGCAGCAGCTGTAAATGTGGGTGTGGGGCTGTGCACAGCAGGCTCCCCCAAGCTGGGTCCCCCATCCTTGTGCATGGGGCCACCAGAGTCCTCCCAGGGCCCCGGGTTCTGTGCCCTGGCACAAAGCTGCTCCCTTGATTTGGATTTTACTTGGACTGCCTGATTCTGGAGTTTGGGGAGATGGAGATGGCAGCTTGGCCATTTCCCTCTGGACAATAAATCCAGAGTGTGACCTGCTGAGGCTGGACTGGGGCAGAGAGCTGGAATTGCTTCACCTGCTCATTGCACCAGAGTCAGAGTTACCTGGCAATGTTGATCTTTTATATTATAGGTTTTTTTATTTGTTTATTTGCTTTTTGGTTTTGGCTGGTGATGAGTTGTGGTTTAGGTTCAAATGCCGAGGGGTGGCCCAGGCTTCCAGGGATGTTCTGTGGGAGCTTAAAAGGAAAAACACCTGGTTCTTGATCTTTTGATTATTTTCCTTTAGAAATCTGCCAGTGCCAGCCACTGCCTGTCTCTTCTGTTCTTGCTCTGTGCTGCTCCTACGGCAGCGGATCCAGACAGCTCTGCTCACATCCTGGCAGGAGGGATGGAGGGGAAGGAGGAAAATTGCCTTGGCCTTTGGAAAAGGGGGTGGAAAAACAAAAAAAGGGGGGGGGGAAAGGAAAAAAAAAAACCTCAAAATGTGTCTTGTGATTTGCTGTGTGCGCCAACGCAGCCGGGTTGGGGGCACTGCAAGGATGGGCCGGGGGTGCCCCAGGACTTGTGTCCCCCTCACAGGTCCTCTGGCAGGGTGGGGGAGGACAGGAGGTGACATCAACCTGCTGTGCCTGTTGACAGGCTCAGGAGAGCACTGGCCCAGGGCTGGTGCTTGGAACGGCCCCAGGACCTGCATCATCTCCAGCCCCTCCGTGGGTTCCCAAGGCTTTCTCTGGCACTGGCACACGAGTCCCCAAAGGCAGTGGCTGCTCCCTTTGCCCCCCCAGCCCCCAGCAATGCATCCTGCTGCACCCCAAAACCTTGGGGTGGGGGTGCCACTACCCGGGGGTGCTCTGGGGGTCCCTAACCCGGTCCCCAGGAGGTGAGACAGACGCACAGCAAAGGAGACCCCAGAGCCAAGGACGCTGACAGAGCTCGGTTATTTTCTCTTGCTGCTTTTTGTTGTTGTATCCACGGAAATACAATCACGAGAGATATATATATTATATATATACTTCTTAAATTACACAATCAATGTACAAAAACCGGGGTGCATTGCTGAGACAGGTGGTTGGTTGGGTCTTTTCTGACTTTGTGGTTGTTTTTTTTCCGGTACCTGGCAGGGGCCAGATGGCTCCTGCCCACCGTGCCCAGCACACGGTGCTTCCCCTGCATCCACGAGAACACTGGATCCCTGGGGCCAAAAAATTCACGAACCAACAGAGGGGGCAGGATAGGAGCAGGAGGAGCGTGCGGGAAGCCGATGGCATTGATGCTGCTAAGGGTGATGGTATGGAAAGAAATGAGAGATGATCTGTAGGGAAGAGCTCGGGATGGCAAAGGCACCCGAGGCAGGGGGTGGGGGTGGCCGTGCTGGGTGGCAGCAGCCGCGGGAGCTGCGGGGCCGGGGCAGAGCCCAGGGGAGGAGGGGTAGAGCTCGGTGGGGACAAGCGAAGGGCAAAGCCTGCGGCCATCCCCCTGCCTTGGCGTGTCGTGTTTTCGGCCGGCGTCGCCGGGCAGCTGCTCTACCTGGGCTGGGTATCCTGAGCCCTCCTCCTCCGGCTGCAGCTCCTGCCGGCACCGCCGGACGATGCTCATCCCCCGTCCCTGCTCTGCTCCCGCCTCTCTTCAGGAAGGGGTGGATGGGGACCGCTCCCAGCAGTGCCCAAGGCAGTCCTCGCTATCCCAGGCTGGGCATGAAGGTGCTTCCAGCAGCACTGCGCCCTGGTGGCTCCTTCTCCGGACAGCGCTGGATTTTAGGGCCATCTCACCGGGATCTGGTGTGCGTTGGATACCTGCCCACCCGAAGGGCGATGCTGCTCCCTGCAGCACAGACCGGGCATCGGCTCGGGAGCCTCCGCCCGCTCCAGGTGCGCTGACAGCCCAACCGGGAGGAGGAGGAAGCCGAGGAGATGCCAGCAAGCTCCATGGCGGGGCTGGTCCCACCTCACCTGGGCGTCTCAAGGATGGCTGCAGGGCTGAAGGGGGCATTCACCCCCTTCCTCGGGGCGGGAGGATGAACTGGGGAGAACATGGAAACACCAAAAAAAACCCAAAAACCCAACGGAGTCAGACTCCAATCCCTCTCGGTTTTCTGGGATGAATTTGGTTGGTCCCAGGAACTTCGGTGCCATGCGTTTCGGAACAGTTCCAGCCAATCAGAAGGCGGCTCATGATTTCAGTATCTTTAAAAACCAACCAATCAGGAGCTCTCACTGGTTGGGCTTTAAGATCTTGAGGTATCGGCTTTTCGCTCAGAAAAAAAAAAAATAAATTCAACTAACGTAGACGAACGGACAACGTCATCTTTCGCTTCACGTTATCTTAGAAGAAAGCGACTATGCAAAATACTCTTCGGAGACAACTCTTAAAAAAATAAAAGCTTGGTCGGAAAATATGTCTGAATCTCTAAGGGTGAGGAGTGAAGGACCAGACGGCAGAATGGCTGGTTGGCTGGTGGAGAGATGGAGACAACGGAGGGTGGATTTATCTGCTGACGGTGACGAGGAGCACACCACAAGACTTAGATTGCCTCCACGTAGTTGGCGGGGTACAGCCCCAGCTGCCCGTTGTCCAAGCGCCCTTTGCACCAGCCCTGCTCGTCTTCCTCACCGAGTTTGGTTAGTTCATCACCTGCAGAGGAAGGTGGAAGGGAAGAGCTCATTGCAGGTGCTGGAAATTCTCCTACCTCCTTTTTCTCCCCGGGATGGAGCTGCTAGGGCTTTGCAGGACTCATCCTGGGCACACCAGTTTGTAGGATGGAAAGGCAAGGGGTGACCCATGAGCCCTCATGTGCCCTGTCCCTTCTGCATCTGGGCTCAGCTCCTGCCTTCTCCTTTCTGACAGTCCAACCTCTTGAAAGGCTGGGCCAACTCAGAAATTATTTGAGGGATTTCACACCCACCGCTCCAGCAGACGAGCCCCATCCTACCGGCAAGGGAGCGTACCTGCTTTGAAGCTGAGCTCATCCTGCTCCTGCCCGTCGTAGTCGTACAGAGCCCGCACCCTCACGCCCTTCCCCTCCTCGTCGAAGGGGTTGGCACCGCCATTGGCCTCGCTGGTGTTGAAGGAGTTGCTGCCCTCATCATCGGACCACTCGGCGCTGTAGGTCTGCCCGCGGTCGTGGCTGCTCACGCTGGGAGGGGGAGCAGAGGGAAGGGTGGCTGTCACCGAGGCCATCCACATCCCCAGATGCTTGCACGGGCAAAGGCCGTGCCTCTCATGGCACCTCCCCTTCGTGCCGGCCCTCACCTCCCGCGCTCGCCCGCCTGAGCCCCCGTGTCGCCCGCGCTGCTGGCGTTGGTCAGGGCCACCCCCTCGCCCTTCTTCTGCTTCTCCTTCCGCGTTATCGTGTGCGTCAGGTCCGGGTTCCACTCCTGCAAGCACAGAGTGACCAACCGCTGAGTGCCCGGCTGCCCCGCAGGGCTGCCAGCGCCCAGCCGGGGCGCCCAGCCTCACCTCAAACTGGGGCCAGTTCATGGGCATCCCGGGGCCACTGGTGCTGCGGAACCACCGGAGGTCCTCCTGTGCGTCCGACATGCGGATGGTCTGCTCCAGCTCCCGGTACACGTTGGCGTAGCTGAGGGGAGAAGGGTGGTTGGGGGGCTGTGGGTGAGGGTGGACCCCCGGGGACAGTGTGGGACAGGGACGTGGCTGTGTGTCCTCTGAGGCACCAGCGGGTGCCAGGCTCCAGCACAGCCTCCTGCCACTCTGGTACCTCTCGGTGACCCTGGTGTTGGCCAGGATTCACTGTCCCTACCTGCTGCTCTCGGCCAGGTTCAGGTGCCTCTTGATGTCCAGGAGCATTTCCTTGAGGAAGTTGAGCCTCTTTTCCTCAAACTGCTGGCACTGCTCGAAGACCTGCTCCATGCTCTCGATGTACTGCGGGGTGCACTTGTTCAGCTCATCCAGCACCTTCTCATACTTCTCCTGAGTCTGCAGAAATGCAGAAGGGACCCTGGTTGTAACTCCAGCGCCTCAGAGGCCATTTCTGAGAGGTCTGATTTGGGGGTCCCCAGAGTTGGGGAGCCCAAATCGAGCCAGGAGCCTCAGTGTGTGGAATCAGCCCCCATGAGTGGGGTAAATCCCTACCCAGCTCACACTACCCCAGCACTGCCTGCAAGCCCTTATTCTTCTCCAGGAGCACAGGGATGGGAAAATGGGAACTGATGGTGGAAAAAGGGATGTGGTGGCCACCTCCACTGCTTTCCCTTGCCCAGTGCCCTATGTGTCCGGCACAGGGCAGTGCCTCACACCTTTTGCACGTCTTGCTTGCACTTTTCCACTTTGTCCTGGAGCTTCTTCTGCTGCTCAGGAGTGTTGGACTGATCCGCCTTGCTGTTGGCTTCGCGGGTCATGGCCAGCTTCTCCTCCTTGCATGCCAGGTGATAGGCTTTCTTGGCTGTCTCCAGCTGTGGGGAGAACAGGAAAGGGACATCAGAGTAGCGGTCACAGCCCCCTGCCAATGCCTCTGCCTGTGGGGAGGTGCCATATGTCTCTCCCAGCCTGGACTGGGCACAAAAACTCGGACCTGGGGACACAGGGATGCCCCAGGACACTCCGTGCTTCTCTCACCTCTTTGAGCTTCTTGGCCCAGGGCTTCTGCGCTTTCCGGAAGCCATCCTCAGCTTCCTTGGCCTCCTTGAAGCCCCCCATGATCTGCTTGTGGTAGGCGTCCTTCTGCCAGTTCTTGACCTTCTCGAAGTCGTCGTTCAGGAGGCTGTTCTTCACCTCCTGGTGCAGCTCGCTCACCTTGTCCGCCTCCGTCATGATCGCTGCCCACGCCTTCTCCAGGCTGCCATACTGGGGACCTGGGGGCAGAGGGGACAGCTGGGGGTCACTCCACTGCCCTCACCCCCTCCATTTCTGCTGGTGAAGCTGTGATGGAACACGGGGAGGCAGGTGTCCCAGGGAAACCCTCCCCCTGGGGAAGCCATGGCACCTTTCTCAATGAGCTGCCTCCACCGCTTGGACCAGTCGGTGAGCTGCTGGGCGTAGGACTTCTCGATCTTGGCCCGCTCGTGCACGCAGTTCATGAGGTCATTGCAGAGCCGGTGTCCATCATCGATCCTCTTCACCGTGCGCTTGTAGTTCCCCACCTGGCATGGGCACGGGGACAGGCAGGTGTGGGGGCTGTGACTATCCTGCCTGGCTCAGCCCCAGCTGGCCTGGGGGGGGCTACAGGGGAAGCACCAGGCAATTTGGGGGTGCAGGAATGGAGCTGTGGGTTGGGGCTGCTCAAGCCCAACTCTCTCCAACCCCTCTGTCACTCAGGGACAGCCAAGATTGAGACCTTTGGCAGAGCCAGCTCAGACTCAGAGCCACCACAGCAGGGATGCTCTCGGGCAGAGAAGGGAGGGCAGCCCCCAGCACAGGGGACACCCCGGGGAGCAGTGACAGTGGCGGTGGGGTCTGTGGGACGAGAGCATGGCCGGGACTCACCTCCCAGAAGCTGTCGGTTGTTTCCTCGGCGGCCGATGCCGACTCGTCATAGGAACCCGACATGGCTCCCGGCGCTGCCTCGGGCGTCAGAGCAGGCGCTGGGGGTTTCCTGGGCAAACACCAGCCTCATGCACTGAGGGGACAGGAGAGGGGAGCTGTGGGAGGTGCAGGGGACACCCATTCCTCCTGCCAACAGCTCTGTGGGACAAGCATCTGGGTACAGGGGACCGGCATGGGGACAGTGCCTGCTCCAGCTCTGCACCCTCAGACTCCTCCAGTGCCCACCAGCCACTTGGTGCCATCCAAACACCCCCAGAGCCAGTGGTGCTGGGAGGGAATCGTGGGCAGCAGCACAGGGCACTCACCGGCCAGGGCCTGGCTCAGCACCGGGAGCTGCAGGGCGAGGGGCCGTGGCGGGGTCAGGGGACGCGCCGCCCAAGAAATTCTCATCCTGATATTCCACCCTAATCCGTCCTGATCTTCAGAAAAACGGCATCCCCAGAGCGTCACGTGGCCCCGCTGCGTGGCTTAACCCTTTGCCACTTTGCTGAGAGCTGGGAGGGGGCTGGTGGGAGGGGGGTGGCATTGCACGGGGACAGAGTGAGGGCTGTGGTGGCCTTTTCCTAGGTGTTCTTATCATCCCCACCCTGACCTGGATTTCCACAGGAAAGCACTGGGTCTATCCTGCCTGGCATCTGCCACTGGGTTGGGGAAAAGGCGACCATGAGCAGCTCAGATTTCCTCCTGCCCTGTCCCCAAAAGGGCTGTGGGAGGGGGATGTGGCCATGAACCTCACACACCATCCTTTACTTGGGGAGGTGGAATGGGCAAAGGGAGGCCTGGCTGCCTGTGCTCTGCCCCGTGGTGGGGTGGGAGAGCAGGGCTGGGGACACAGGGTCCTGTGGGGAACACTGGTGAGTGCCCACGCTCTCCAGCTGTGCACACAGCTGGCCCTGAGGTGTCCCCGGGCCAGGGCAGGGCATGGCCCCAGGAGGGCAGGGACCTGAAACAGTTACTGGAGCACGGCGCAGGGCTCGTTGTGCTGGAACTAACAGGGCCTGGCAGGGATTTAGTGATATAACCAGGGAGGCACCAATCCCCTCCACCCTCCCCAGACGGTTAAAAATAAACGCGTGACTGTCCCTCGCTCAGCCGCCGAGACGCAGATGGATGGGGGACAGCAGCGTCCCCCTGCAGCTGGCAGCGTGCAGTGCCCACGCCTGCCTGGCACCCACAGCATCACCACCACTCCTCCTGGCACCCACGGCTCAGCCACTGTCCCTGCCTGGCACCAATGGCACTGCCACCACTCCTCCTGACACCCACGGCTCAGCCATTGTTCCTGCCTGGCACCCACAGCACCACCGTGCCTGGCATTCACGGCACCACCACTGCCACTGCCTGTCACTGATGGCATCATCACCACCACTGCCAGTCACCCATGGCACCAACATCACTCCTGCCTGGCACCCACGGCACTGCCACTGTCACTGCCTGGCACCCACGGCATGGGCACTGTCCTTGGCACCCACAGTGCCACCACTGCTCCTGCCTGGCACCACAGCACCGCCACTGCTCTCCCCACCCCAGCACCCACAGGCTGCCCCGGTGCCCCTGCAGTGGTGACAGAGCACCTGGTGGCACAGCCCCAGGGGACCCCGCAGGTGCTGCGTGCATCATCCCCGCCGAAAGCCGCGGGCACAGCGCAGCGCCCGGGTCTCGTGCCCCTGGGTTTTGCTGCAGAGGCTGCGCTGGCACAGCAAGGGCACCCTCAGGGTGACAGCCCCAGCGTGCCAGGGCTGGGATGGGCACTGCGGGGAGGGAGCACACCCAAGGCTGGGTGTACCCCAGCGCCCACGGGCACAGTGCCAGCCCCAGCTGCCCCCAGCGAGCCCCTCATGCCACAGGGCACTGCGGACGTGGTTGCTGCAGCTCCCTCTCCAAGCCACTACCTGGTCCGAGCCGCAGCCCGGGGGTTATTTTTGGCTCTGCATCACTTCCCAGCTAACGCTGCTGCCTCGTTGCCACTCTCCTGCCACGCACCCCCACGCACGACCATCCTCGTACGTGCGTGTGCCCCCACCGTGCCAGGCCGCCTGTGCCACACGTGCCAGCCCCCCGCCAGCCCCCGGCCCTGCCAGCACAGCCCATCACCTCGCATCAGGGGGCCGGCGGAGATGCCCGGCGCCTGCAGAGCCAGCGGCTGAGCCACGGCGTGGAGAGCTGCCAGCCCCAGCCATGCTTGGGTACCCTCGGCCTGGGGGCTCCGCTTTGGCCCCTCGCTGCCCAGGGGCTGCCAGGGAGGAGGCACAGAGCATCTGGCATCAAGGGACGGTGGAGTTTGTCCCAGCTCCTGCTCCACGTGCCCTTGGGCTGCTCCTGCAGAAGCGGCCCCCCTGCGCGTCTCTGCTGTCAGCTGCTCGGCGCTGAGCACTGACACAACTCTCCTCACCCTCCAGGCAGCTCCTGCTGCCCCGCTGCTGCAGGGGGGTCTCTCCCTCTGTGGGGGCCGGGCCGTGGCCCTGGCCCTGTGCAGGCAGGAGGCTGCTGCAATGCAGAGGCTGGTGCTGCTGACACAGCGGGCAGGGCACGGGCAGCTGCCTGCACCCCCGTGGCAGAGCCCTGGCTGGCAGAGCCCTGTGCCCAGCAAGGTGGGGCAGTCCAGTCCCGCTGTCCCCTGTGCCCAGGTCGCTCTCTCCAGGTGTGTTTGTTGTCCCAGACCCAGCATCTCTCCTGCAGCCAAGAAGCAGGGGATGGGGATGTCACACTCCTGCCTCTGGGCACGTTGGCTGAGCCTGGTGGGGACCAGGGGCAGGAGTGGCTGCAGAGCCTCTGGTGCAGGTTCCTCTGCTGCAAAGAGCCCCTGGCTAAGGCAGGATCGGGACAGATTCACTGCAAGGAGAGGAGCAGAGCACAGAGCGAGATGCTGTCCCCATACCTGTCCCCATCCTGTCCCCAGGCTCATGCCAGGTGTGAGCCCCATTGCTGGGAGGGCAGTGGGTGAGGGGCCATTGCTGAGAGCACCCAGGGCAGGGGGAATCCACACTGGGAGCTGCACTGGCCTCTGGGAATCCAAGCAAGTGGGCTGGGCCTTGGGCTTTTGGCCACAGGAAATGTCTTTTGCTCTCCCTTAGCGCAGGGCTGCTTGAGGGTCCATTTCAGGGTGCAGCACCAATGCCACCATGATGCACCACTGTGGCCACATGACAACCACTCGTGGCAAAGACAAAAGGATTGAGCCAAGGAGGTCCAGAGAAGCCTGGCAGCAGCATCTCCCACCACGTTCTGGGGCTGCTGTGCTGCATCCACCGAGGGTACCAGAGCCCATGTGCTGCTCCTGCTGCGGCCACACACGGGGCTGAGGTGGCCACACACAGGGGCTGAGGTGGCCACACAGGGGCTGAGGTGGCCATACACAGGGGGTGAAGTGGCCACATATGGGGGTGAAGTGGCCAAGGCACAGCAGCAGGAGGTCCCAGGGAACACCCGTGACACCGACGTGCGTCGCAAGAGGTTTGCAGCTGCAGGAGCTGTGCCTGATTTCTGCTCAACTCTGACCCAGCTGAGCAGCTCTGGGATTCCCACCCAGGGCAGGCCCGTGTGTCCCGTGGGGCTGGGGCAGGGAAAGGCTCCTGGGGCTGGCGAGGGTCAGAGCTCAGGGAGCCAGGGAGCGTGGAGAGGTTTGGCTGTGGCGTGGCTGAAGTGTGGCCCCTTCCAGAGCACGTGGGGGCCCTGTGAGGAAATGGTTAAGTGGGTGCTGCTGATTCACGCTGGCAGCTCCGCACCAGCAGCGCCCAGGGCTCAGGGCTGAGCAGCCTCAGCACCCATCCTGCCCCCTCATCATCAAACCAAGCCCAATGCCAGGCAGGTGGCGAGCCTGGACCCTTCCAGGGTACTGTCTCCATGGGAGGAGGCTCATGTAGGGTCCCTCCTGCATTCTCTGGCAAAACCCCTTTGGCTGCAACATGAGCAGGGCTGGAGCCCTTGGGCAAAGAGCAAAATCCAGAATGGTGGGTGATTCTCCACGGGATTTCGGCCAGAGCAGCACCAGGGGGCTGCCTGGGATCTGGTGTTGGAGCAGTGCATGAGATGGCTGCAAGGGCAGCAGGACCCCGGAGGGGGCACATGGGTAATGGTGGGAAACTTCTGGGAGCCACTTTCCAATGAATCCTGCGTGGAATGTGCCTATGGCAGCCTCCTGGTTCCCATCAGGGTCATCTGCACAGATGGGGGGATCCGAGGCCTGGGGACCTGCTGGACCCTGTGGGCTCAGGGCTTGTGGGCTCCCCCAAGCCAGAGAGGAGGCTCAGAGATGCAGGAGCAGTTCCTGGTGTCCTGTGCACAGCCGGGAGGCTGCCGGGGGCCAGGTGCTGCCAGGCTGCAGCAGCCAGGGGAGACGCATTTGCTCCAAGCCCTGGCAGCGATTGGTTCCCAGCTCATGTGGGCTCTGCAGAGACCTTCCCCTTCCCCCTGCGCTCCCCAAACCGCCCTGCTCAGGGCACCCGGTAATCTTCTAAGGATTTTAGGAGCCTTGTGCAAAAATTTCTGGAAGCTTGCTTGGCATTTGCGGATAACGCAAGTGTCTCTCCAGGGGAGCCTGCAGCCCAGCCCAGGGACAGCGGATGCGCCGGGAATGCGGATGGGGAATGTGGATGGGGATCCCGGGAGGGGCAGCAGCAGCAGGATTGCCACCCCCCTGCATGTGCTGAGGCCTGGGGAAGGGAGGGGAAGGGAGAGGGGGCTCAGCTTTAGCTGCGGGTTCCACCGGCTGCCCAGCTCTGCAGCTCTGTCTCATCCTGCCGCCTCGGCTCGCCGCGGTAAACAAGGCTGCTCGGACACCGAGCAGGGATTTGTGCGGTCCCGGGAGCCGGGTTTAGGCAGAAATCCAAAGATGAGGTTTGCAATTGAACCCAGAAGTGGCAAACAGGGATGGTGGAGGATACGGCGGTGCCATCCCCCCGCTTCCGCATCGGGGAGGGGGGAGCGGAGCGTCACGCGCTGGCACGGGGGTCCCGTCCCCTGAGCCTTGGTGGGATGGACCCGGAGCCGGTGGTGACAGAAGGGAAATGGGGCTGCTGGGAGCAGGAGAGGTGGAGGGACAGCGGGATTTCAGCTGTCTGCGGTGGGGAAGCACGCTCGGAGCCAGAGGGGGCAGGAAAGTGGGGAGATGGCGGGCACAGAGGCAGCAAGAGAGAAGCTGGGGTGACAGTGCTGAAAGGAGGGGGGTCAGTGATGGGATAAGGGGGTTATTTGGGCAGGGGGACAATGATGACAGGGACAGCACAAATTCCCCCCACTATTTGCAGATGGGGAAACTGAGGCACAAGCCCGGGAGTGCGGCAGCATTGCAGAAGGGGTGTCCCTTTCCCCAGCACCCCATTGGACACACGGAGGGGGTGAAGGTCACACACACACCACCCCCCCCCCCCCCCCCCCCAACCTCCCTGGCTTGCAGAAGGGATCAGGGGACATTGTGTCCTGCCGGGGGGTGCAGAGCCATGCCTTACTGCTCGGTTCTTCCACAGCATCCCCCCCGCCGGCCCCCCCTCCCCGCAAGGGACCCGGGCATCCCGCACCCCATCCCGGCAAGGGACCCCGGCATCCCGCACCCCATCCCCGCAAGGGACCGGGCGTCCCGCACCTCGTCGCCGCAGCGGACCCGGCTGCCCCCGCGGGGGCCGCGCTCACCTGCCGGGGCCGGGGGGGCCGGGAGGGCCGGGGGCCCGAGGCCGGGGCCGGGGCTCCGCTCGCTCCGCTCCGCCCGCCCCGCTCCCCGCGGGCCG
>VZUI01026705.1:0-25731 GCA_013401135.1 Cettia cetti | reverse complement strand
TTCCTTCCTTCCTTCCTTCCTTCCTTCCTTCCTTCCTTCCTTCCTTCCTTCCTCCCTCCCTCCCTCCCTCCCTCCCTGGTCCCTTTTCAGTGGCTCTTTGGCCTGGAGGGCTCCCTCTTTCCCTGTGGTCTGAGGGCACATTTGTCCCACAGGAACTGAATGGAATCCTACAGAAAGCCAAGGAGCAGAAGAAGGTGGGGATGGAGCCCCTGATATGCTGTGGGTGACTGAGGGGGATGGGGGCACTGGGGCTGTGTGTGAAGGTCCATCCCCCACCCTGCACCCCACAGTTGCATAAGTGGTCCAAACACCAGTTCTTTGCAGATATTCAAACATCCCCTTCTCCGAAAATGCTGTCGAGGCTGCAGCAGCAGCAGCAAGGCTGGGGTAAGAGTGTTTGCTGAGCAAGCAGCTGCTGATTACACAGATGGGACTCATTAGGCTCCAGGTGGGTTGAACTTTGTTCCAGGAATCACCTCTTACAGCTTGTGCCCCCCTCATCTCCACTGCCTTGGCTTTTCATTCTTTTCTCTGCCATGGAAGGGGGGATATCTTCCTCTGGGCCATTTATCATGGAATCACAGAATGGATTGTGTTGGAAGAGACCTTAAAGCTCATTCCATTCACCCCCTGCCATGGGCAGGAGCACCTTGCACTATCCCAGGTTGCTCTAAGCCCCATCTTGGACACTTCCAGGGTTGGGGCAGCTACAGCTTCTCTGGGATAAGTTTTATTTCCATCTTTCCTGCCTCATGGTTCTTACTCACAGTTATCTTCTGTATCTCCTGCAAAACCCTGACCCAGGACAGCTGGCAGGACTGCTCAGAGTGGCTTCTGTCCCACCAGACATGGAATTGGGTAGAGTGGATGCATTTTTGGTGCCTGTCCCTAGGATGCTCTAAGAGCTGATATTTAGGAAAACATTTAATTCCCTGCAAGGCCAGGCTGGGGGAGTGCAGATGGCACACAATGTGGATCAAAGCAAGAGGCGTGTGCAGGCATGGGGGACACCTTACCACTGCTGGCACCAGTCATGGGACACCTTTGCCCTGTCAGATCCCTGCTGAAGATCCCCCAGCAAAGGCCAGCTGGGGAGAAGGGAAGGATGGGATAGAAACTGTTGCAAACAATCAGCTGGGACACCACCTCCCAAAAGGAGTTGTTTCCTCTTCCCACTGGTTGAGCCCATCTTTAAAAAGGCAATTTCTGAGTAAGGAGAATGCTGGTCCAGGTTAGGGAGAAGGGAGGAGATGAGGAACTGAGTTCCTGGAGCACTCTGGGCTCTTGGGGAAAAAAGGGGGAAACCATAGTCATACAGGTGGTTTAAGGTGTCTTAGGATGAATGAGGGCAGGTCACAAGGCATGGAGGAGCTCTCTGGGTGTCTGTGAAGCTGCACTGGTTTCCACCAGCCTCCAAGAGTGTGCAGACCATCTCTGCAGGGTGGTCTGTGTGCTCCCATGTGTGGTAGCTCCAGGGAGAGTTGGGCAGGGTGCCCCTCCAGAACCACCCCAGCACCCCAGGGAATGGATATCACTGTTCAGAGAACCTTGGACCACTGTGCTTCTGTTGGTGCAGGACCTGTCTCTTTCCAGGTATTCCTCAGCCAGTCTGGGAGAATTATTTTCTTTTGAACAACCACCACCAGGAGACAGTGCACAAAACCATTCTCCATCTTTGCACTGCTCCTTAATCTTAGCTAATCTTACAGATCACAACCTTCTAGATGTCCCCTGCCTTTCCTTTCACCATCAAAATCTCTGAATAGGAGGTGCATGAACACGAGAGTTGGACAACTGTGAACTGTCTAAGAGATGAGTTAAAGAAAACAAGAAAGAAAAGGTAGTAATTCCTCAAACTGAGAAGCCAAACTGGGAATCCTGCAGTGTGTTAGAGCTCAAAGAGCAGCCCTGGGTCCAGCTGTATGTGCTGGGCCTGGGGCAGGGCTGTGTTTGTGCCCAAGAGCTGGGGTTCCCTTCTTTGCTCAGCAGATGCAGGAAAATGATTTGAACATACCCAAAACCCCACTGAAATCCTTCAGGAGATGGTGATATCCAAGGTGATATCCAAGTTGGGATACTGTTCCCTGGCTTGTCCCCTCAAGCCAAGACCCTGAGTGCTGCCAGGAGCTGGAACAGGAGCTGGCCACAGTCCCAGCCTCCAGGTGCCCCAGCTGGGGGCAATGTCCCTGCCACAGGACTCTGGCCACGGCACATCCTCTGTGTTCCCCCAGTGCTTTTATTTTTGGTTGGTCACCTGTGACCAGGAGAAACTGCACCGTGCCTGCTGGACAATTGAGCAGCCTGTACTTTGTGAGCACAGCAGATGTAACCCTGAACTGCTCCAGGTGCCCATGGCTCTCCTTAAAACCAGGACAGCTCGACTTGAAGTTAATTCTTTAATTCAGCTTGGTTTGCTGAAGGTGGGAATAACCTCTGAGCCACCACCTGTGCCCTTTAAGATGAGATACTCCATGCTGCTTCTACTGAAGGTGTCAACACCCTGGAATGAGAGAGGCAGCTCAGATTTATCTTTTAGGGGCTAAGCCAGTGCAACCTGCTCCCTTCTTTTGTCTTCTCTAGTTTAGTAAGTCCTCTGTCACAGCCAGAGCCTGCAAGAGTTGCTAATGAAAATATTATGCTAATGAGAAATTAGGCTCATTTGGTGTAAAGCTCTCCCCTGGGAAGCTCTGTTTGCTGCTGTGCTCTGAAAATCTGTGCTGGCATCCCTCGTGGTAGACAAGGAAGGAGACACACGTTGGTGGCTCCAACTTCCCTGGAGCCTGCTGTCATTACGTAAGTCTGATGACCTTGACTAAAGGCCAGGTCTTTTTTCGGGGATTTCCCACCTCAGAGAATGTGCAAAAGGAACAAAAATCTTGTTTGTAACAGGATCTCCACAGAGCTTTTCCTGCTGTTTGTTCATGCTGTGTCTCCCTGGCATGTTTATGAGGATGGTGTTGATGTCAGCACAGGGCTGTGGCACTCTGGTGAGAGCCAGGACTCAGCAGAAATATTTGGTACAAAAATCCTACTCCTGCATGCAAGAAACCATTGCCCCAGATAAAGTGGGATGGAAGTGCATTGAGGTATGGGATCAAAGCCCTACAAAGAGTTGGGGTCTTGTTTCCCATTCCTTGGTGTAACCAGGAACAGCTTTGTGTTCTTGCCTGTGTGCCAGGGTACCGCAAGGGCTGATTGCTCCCAAAGGAATGGGGACCCCAGAGTGATCCTTGTCCCACAGAGTCTCCACTCAAAGTGATCAGGATGGGCCCTGGATAACAGCTGGACTCAGCCCAGAGTCCGGATCTCCTGGGATCTGTTGGTGACAAGGAAGGTCTGAGGCTGGGATCAGATCTGAGGAGAGCAGCAGGGTTAGAGGCATCCTGGGAACCACCAGGTAGGTCCAAGGTCTGGCTGAGGAGTGTGTCTGTGGGTTGGGGTCAGGACCAAGAGGGCCATGGCCAGGCAGGGGCAGAGCTGTGGTGGAGCTGGGGATCAGTGCTTCTCCAGCATAGCTCAGGCAGGGAATGATCAGCTGAGCACCAACAGGCTCCAGGAACATTTTAGTGGAGGTCCCCAGTGAGGCTGGAAATGAAGGAGGATGGGGTTGCAGGAGCAGGTGATGCCTTTTAGTAAGGGATCACCTGCTCCTCCCTCCCTCCTCCCTGGTCTCTTGCACAGCTGACCAGGGTTTCTCCAAGGCCTTTTCCCTCTCTCTGCCCCCAGCATGTGGCCCTGGCACTCTCTGGCTGTGGTGTCCATCCGGGTTCCACCTGGCAGAGGTGTGGCAGGAGCTGCTGCCTGCAGTGGATGACAGGAGGAGGATGTTGGTGGTCAGAGGTGTGCAGGTGGAAGGGCAGAACCACTGGGGAAGGAGGGAACAGATGAGATCCTGCAGGGCTGTGGACACGGCCATGCTGAGACCCCTGGCAGTGAGCAGACTCTCCAAAAGGAGTTCATTTTCTTTTCCCACTGCAATTAAAAGGGAATTGCGGTGGAATGAAGTAATTTCTCCCCATACCCCTCCTAGAACATAACTTATCTTTACTGATCAATCACCACTGTACAACAACAATGGTCATCATTGCCCAGAGAAGTTCTGGACTCCCTGGATGTGTCCAAGGCCAGGTTGGACAAGGCTTGGAGCAACCTGGGATGCTGGAAGCAGTCCTTGCCAATGGCAAGAGGACTGGACTAGATGAGCTTTGAGGTCCCTTCCAACCCCAACCATCCTGGGATTTTATGATTACACTTACAGAGTGCAGCCACGTTCCTCCACCTTATGCAACTTTTAAGAAAGCATCTGAAGCAAGAATTTTTCTGGTTCCTTCCTTATTCTTGCAACAGTTCTCAGGAGCTGTTAGAGCCATGTCACACTGTAGCTGGGCTTTGCCATCCCATTCCCCAGTGCCACAGCACCCACATGAGCAGAGTGTGGGGCCAAGGACCCAGTGGATGATGCTGGGGGGCTCCAGGAAGGTGCTGCTGCGTCCCAATGTCCACCCCAGCCCAGAGTTCCCTCACTGAGACCTGCCCCAGCCAGATCTGTGTCCTGAAGCCCCCCCCTCTCTGCCTATGTTCCCTGCTCCTTTATCCCTGCAGCTGGAAATGCAATGAGGATTAAAATGCCACAGGAGTCTAAAAGCCCTCAGGAGGGGGTTTGAAATCTGCTCAGCTGGGTCTTTTGCTCCCCCCTCTCTTCTCCTCCCAGAGCTCTTAACAGTCCCAAGACTTTATATTATTTTCCACATTGCAAAACAGTAATTACTGGAAAGG
The DNA here is from genome assembly GCA_013401135.1 of Cettia cetti. Classification (NCBI taxonomy): domain Eukaryota; kingdom Metazoa; phylum Chordata; class Aves; order Passeriformes; family Sylviidae; genus Cettia; species Cettia cetti. The sequence continues at coordinate 20,955 of VZUI01026705.1, read as the reverse complement.
ACAGGGCTGTTTGAGAGCCAGGGTCCAGCGGTGCCTCAAGGCTGTGCCAGCCCCGGGGGGCCCGGGAGCGAGGATGGGAGGAGCCATTCCCCTCGGATTTTATCTTGATGAGAACATCTTGACCAGCGAGCAAGAAACAAATTCCTCTGTCACTTAGGAGTGAGAGGAGGCACCAAAAGGTCAAGCCTGCCCGTGAGCTCCTCAGCAGTCCCCGGGCAGGGCAGGGCAGGTGTTTCACTGGTGGTGTGGTGGTTGGCAGTGCTGGCAGGGAGGAGATGCCCTCCCAGGTCCTGGGGCCTGTATTTGCTCACTGGTGTCATACTCAGCTCTTGACCTCTGAAGGGTGAGATGTTTGCATGGCTTGTGACAGATCTGCCTTTGAAAATCTCAGGAGCAGAAGGGAAATTAATTTAACTAGAGTTCAAAGGGTCTCCAGTAAAGACTAAGCCTTGCTGTTATTCTAAAGTGTTATTTCCATTAATTCCCTTTTAATGCTGGTTTAAAATTACAGGGTGGAAGGGAATGTTGGCCAACAGATTTTTGGTGGTTTCAAAACAACCACTGTTAATCAGCAGGGAATTATATTGGCTGTAAGAGTGTTTAAATGGGAAGGTAGTTTCAACCAAGGCACATGTAGTGCGTGTAGTTGTGGTGACAGATTAAAAATTAGCCATTGTGAAGCTTCCCGCATGGACAGGGGCTTGGAATTAATGATTACCATAAATTAACTAACTGGAAAGGGGTTGAACAGCAAGTGGTAGGGTTCAGCTTGACCCACTGGTGAGCTGACCCTTCATTTAATGCCCAAATCTCATTTCTGGCCAGAGCAGCTCTCCAGCAGCTCCAATGCTTGGGTGCAGTGGTGGGTGGCTGTGCCAGCCCAGCTGGGCTGCCTGGGGACTGTGGAGGATGAGAAGAGCTTCAGTGCCTGCTGTCTGGGTCAGATCTAGCAGAGAGGACAGTGCTCCAACCCCAGGTCTGGTTCTGCTGGCACTGCTCTGGGAAGCTGGTTCCCAAGTTCTCTTTGGTGTCTCTCCTTGCCTTCTCCTTTGTGTCCTTTTGGCTGCCAGCCTCTGCTGCCTGATCCACCTGTAGCTCCATGCCCACAGCAAAATCAATAGCAAAGTCCAGCAAAATTCCCAGTTTCACTCTGCAGCAGGCTCAGAGCTGCTCCCCTGGCTGCATCTGCCAGGACCTGCTCCAGTGATGTCCCCCAGCTCCCTTACGGTGGTGGAGCAGCAGTGGCTCACCCCTAGGTTCACCTTGTGCTCCTCCACCCTTCCTCCCCTCTCACTACGAGGTCTTCTTGGCCATCTGTGCCACAGTCATGCCTCTGTCCCCATCTGTGCCACAGTCATGCCTCTGTCCCCATCTGTGCCACAGTCATGCCTGTGTCCCCATCTGTGCCACAGTCACGCCTCTGTCCCCATCCCAGTGCCCTGGGCTCTGCCACTGCAGGAAAACATCCCTGATGTGTGCATGGTATGGCAGGAGAGCCACAGCTCCCTCCCCCTGGAAATAAGCCACTTTTTCCCCTGTTCTCAGCCAGCCACGTCTCTGGGATGGTCCAGCATCTCGTTGTGGGGACATGTCCCTGTGGAAACTGCCTGGCCTGTCCCAGGGAGCTGGACAAAGGCACTTTGTGGACAGAAGAGTTGTGGAACTGCCTGGTGCGTGCCCTGGTGTGGGACCTGGGGTCCTGCAGCAGAGGAGCAGAGGGTGCTGTGGTCACACAGGGCAGCTGGCACTCCTGCCATTTCTTTCCCAGATAGCAGTGTTTATCCATGTGTACCCACAGATCTTTGGAAAATATACAGGAGGCAGGGCTGAGTGCTATCAGCCTCCAGCCGCTCTCTTTGCAAGAGTGTCTTCAGCAGAAATTCACTGCCTTCCCTTCCAAAATCCTTTCAGGAATATCACAGCTCCTGGTGTTGCACAGAGTTGCTGGTAATCCTGTTAACCTTTGGGTTAATTAAGCAGAGATCCTTCATTAGGCGGAATGGCACTAATTGCATGTCTGAGAGGGCGAGCTTTGCATGGACCGCTGGCTGGTGGAGCAGAAGCCACTGCTGACTTCAGCAAGGGGGCTGGGGAGTTAATGGGGGCCTGCTTGGGAAAGGAGGTCAAGAAAACCTGTTTCCTCAGTGCTGCTGGGCCAGCTGGTGTTTGCTGGAGGGGGGATGTGCACGGGGAGGATGTGGGGCAGTGGCACAGTCCTGCAGAGCTGCCATGCAAGGCACAGAGAGGGTCGAGCTGCTGGCACCTGGCTGTTGAGCTGCCATTAGTTTCCAACCTTAAAAAGCAAATCTGTAATGGTATGACCTGGTAAGCAGCTCTGGACAAGAGGCTTCAGTGTGTAGCTGAGCTTAGCACTCCAAGCTGGGAAGAGTGGCTTAAAATCGACAGAGAGCTCTTTGTTTGCTGTGTGCGGTTTAGAAATTAGGCAATACTTAGAAGCAATACTTAGAAGCAAATATTGGTTCAAACAACATCAGCTCCAACTCTCCAGTGGCCAGTTTGGCTCATCCCAGGTAGAAAACAGCATTTTGCAATACAGTAAAAACCTGACACCGAATATTTCTCCTAACAAGCGGGGAAACTTGTTTGTGGCATTTCCTGAAAAATAAACTAAGCAGAGTGACTCTGCAGTTGGAGCATGGCCCCAAAATTGACACACAGGTCCAAACACGGCCTGCAAGCCTGTTTCTGGAAAGCCAGCCACAGCTCTCCAGGTATCTGTCAGGCCTTGGGAACCACGGGGAATGCCAAGCTGGTCCCAGTCCATCAAGGCCATGCCCTCAGTGCACTCCCACAGTGGCTTCCAGCCCCATGCTGACCTGGTCTCCATGGCATGAGTGACTCCCTCTCCCAGGAGAGGCTCAGCCTTAGGCAAGAGGGCTGGGATTTCCCCCAGGTTCTTACAGAGGTGAGGTAAACCAGTTCTGCAGAAGCCCCCTGACTTCTCCCTGCCCCTCCTGGGTACCTGAACATTGAATCCCAGAATGGTTTGGGTTTGAAATGACTGTTAAAGACCATCCCATTCCACTGCCTGCCACAGGCAGGGACACCTTTCATTACACCAGGTTGCTCCAAGCCCCTTCCAACTTGGCCTTGAACACTTCAGGGATGGGGCAGCCACAGCTTCTCTGGGCAACCTGTGCCAGGGTCTCACCTCCCTCAGAGGGAACAATTCCTCCCCAATATCCCACATATCCCTGCCCTCTGGCAGTGGGAAGACATTCCCCCTTGCCTTGTCACTTTATGCCCTTGTCCAAAGTCCCTCTCCAGTTTTCTTAGAGTGCCTTAAGGCAGTGGAAGGGGCTCTAAGGTCTCCCCAGAGCCTTCTCTAATCCTGCTGCTCACACTGCTTTGGATGTGGCCCAGCAGACACTTGGCTGCAATTGCACAATGCCAGCTCATGTCCAATTTGTCACCCATCAGTTCCCCAAATCCTCCTCCCCAGGGATGCTCCCCATCCATTCCTGACCCAGGGTCACCATCTCCCATCTCCTGAGATAGGCACCTTTGCCACTTGAGTGCCAGTCTCAGCTTCTGTCCCACCCTGGCTATTGACAGAAGGTGATCTGGGAAAATGTGTTGAAGCTGAGACTCCTGGTAGGTGGATATTTTGACCTTTTCCTTCAGCCCACCCCACCTCGAGGTTCAGTTGATCCCCCTTTGCTTTTTTTCTTCCATTTTCAGGACATTTTCTCCTTAGTCACTCAAGGTGAGCTGGATTTTCATCACAACTGCCAGCCTGGTCACCACCAATATTAGCTCCAAAGGCTTCCACAGCTGCCCAGGAGCACCTCTATGGAAATAATCACTCTAAAGAGTTGGGTAAGATACCTGTGATGGGGTGGTGCCTTGATGGCAGATTGCCCAATTTCCCTCTTTTTTTGGTGTTTTCCACAGGCCCACACACAGCAGAGCTCAGCTACAGCCCTGCTGAGCTGCGTTTGCTCTGGGATGAGCTGTGCCCTGGGCAGCAGCCAGCTCTGTGGTAAAGCCAAGCCTTCTCCCACACAGCCATGCCAGCTCTAACCTTACCCCAGCTGCAACAAACATCCTTTCCTTAGGACACAACCAAAACTCCAGCACAGCCTCATCTCAACCACAAACCACGGGGCACACACAGTAATGAGGGAGATGTGGAAATAAACAGTATTATTTTTACCTTCTCTTTCACTTGGCATTGTTCTTTCCCCAGGGTTCAGCTGTGTTTATGCATCACCAGTGACCCGTGGTTGGGCAGAGGGTGTGTTAATTTGTATTTCTTCATCATTCATGTAATTTTTAGCAGCATCCTCTTTGGGAAAACACAACGGCCGGGATGTGCAGTGTTGCAATGCAACGAACTCGGGATGTTTGACAAGAATTCAGGTTGTTCCATGAATATGTGCACTATAGAAGGGATGATGTTTCTGGATAAGTGGGACAAAGTCTGAGGGGCACTGTCTTAACTCTGGTAAAGCTGCTCCTGCTCACACAAGCCAGAGCATGGAGCTCCTACCTTGAAAGCAGAAAGAATTCCCAGCAATCCTAAAAATCAGCCTTTGCTGTTCAGTCTCAGCTTAGTCAGCCAGGCATGGACATTTGGGAATGGGATCAACCTTGCACCCAGGCAGCAAGGTAGGGGTCTGACCAGAACCTGTAGAAAGAGGTGTGTGTCCTTAGTGAGAGGCTGGATTCACCATGTGACTAAACATGCATTTTCTAACACAAAATTTGGCAAAGCAGGTGTCTGATGGGTATTGAGGGGAGAAAGATAACTGCATCATGCAGTTCATCCCTCCTGGACTCCAGAATGAATGGCATTTTGCAGCTGGAGGCCACACTTTTCCTTCCAAGGCTTCCCATGGTGGGCTGCACTCCTCGGAAAGAACCACCTTGGAGACCTGTTGGGTCCTTTGGAGATCAAGGCCTGAGCCCTTAGCCCAGGTGGCCTAGAGGACTCAGCCTTGGCCTGCTGTGCTTCTGCCATGGGGTACCTCCAAGGAAAGCTGGGTGTTGGGAAGAGTTTCTTCTCCCCAGGCTTGGCCACGGGAGTCAAAGCTGTCAAAGGAGCATCCACAGGAAGGATGCACACCAGGAGGAGAGTGGAATCCATCATGGAGAAAGGCAGGGTTTGCTAGCACCAAAAGGAGGTGTAGAAGCACTTCTGCATGTGGCTGGTGATGTTCCAGATGACTTGTGGCTGGACATCTGGAGATGCAGGAGGTTGCTGGAGTACAAGAGGTATTGCAATCCAAGCCTCTTCCTTCACCCCTGGATTTGCCCTGATGCCATCTTGGAGAGCAAGGGAAAGAGATGTGAAGTGAACACCACCCATCCCATCAGCACATCACAGCCATCCCCTTGGCAGGTAGAGAAGGCATTGAGATGCAAGCATAATGTGAGAAGGGAGAGAGGAGAGGTGAGTTGTCCATGGAAAAAAGTCTGGGAACAATGTGCAGAAGACAAAGAAAATTTGGGCTCTTCCAGCAACTGCTCTTCTGTTATTTGAGTGGATCCTTTATGCTTTCCAAGCTCTCTTCTGCATCTTTTCCCTTCATCCTTCATGTGTCATGTATCTTTATCTGGGCATTGCTGTAACTATTTTTGGTGTCAATATGTCCAAGCATTCCAACCAATATTTCTGTGCTCAGGTGTCTTTGTTGTTTCAGCCACAACTGCAGTTTCTCAATATGTCTGTTAGAAGAGGCATTTTGGAACAGATCAGGCTCTGGAAGAACCACATGGGACAGTCTCCTGCAAGCCCTTGTGCCTCTTCTTCCCATGGATGGGGATGTTGCTCAGGCTGCATGCATGAGGCAGGGATCAGTGAGACCCACAGGAAGCTGGGGATGGATTTCATTGGCATCTACCACTGGTAGAAAAAGATCCTGGAAGGCCACAGCTTGCTGGAGTAAATATGGATGGGAGAGCTTCTAAAAGGAGAGGCTTGAGGTGGGAGAAAGTCAGCCCCTCTCCAGCTGCAGTGTATTTGGAGACACTCTGGACACAAGAAATTCTGCTCTTATGGGAAAGCAGGGGATGAAGGGATGAGAAATAGGAACCAGCCATGCTGAAGGAAGTGCTACAGATGATGCTGAAATAACCAGGGTGGACAGGAGTGCCCCTCATTCAGTCAAAGGCAGGGTGGGATCCTGGTACCATGGTGGAGGTGGTCACTGCCTGAGGGCCTCCATCCTCCCTGGGTCACCCTGCAGAGCCAAATCCTTGTCCTGGCACTGGGCTCCCACCTGTAGTGAAGCCATTGGGCTCCCACCTGTAGTGAAGCCATTCCAGGCACCACCACCACCTCCTGCAGGTCACTTTGCCCTGAGCCTGCTGGGAGAAGGGACAAGAGCCAGCCCAGGTGCTTCCAGTCAGCCTCCAGCTGTGTGTAGAGTACAGGCTGTAGGAGAGGAAGGACCTGTCCAGGGGATCCAGGAGATCCTCCCTCCAAGGAAGGCTCATGAAAACCAGCCTGGGAGCTGGACCTTCTGGCTGGCCTTGCAACAGCAAACCTGTAGCTTCTGTTGGTGGACACGGTGAGTGGACCAGCCCTAGCAGTGGTCTAGGGATGCTGTTCAGGCCCAAGGGCTGGGTGGCGTGGTCCAAGGAATTCTCAGTTTGTGTTCATGTGTCAAAGGCTGAAGCTGGTCCTATACCTGGCAGCAAAGAGGGAGACATGGAGGCTGGGACAGCATCACAGAGGGTGCCCTTCATAAACCAAGCCATGCCCCACTGGCCCCAGGGGGACAGGCCAGGAGTGACACAATCGGATGGAGAAGGTTTGCAGAGGAAGTGGGAGGAGGCTGACTGCTAATCTCAGCATTTCTTCCCAGGTTCATCCCAAAAATTCACCGAAAGTGCGGCGTGATGCTTTCCTCTGTCTGAAGGGCACTCATCGAGCTGTCTGGTCACCGCTGTTGGCTTTTTTTTTTTTTTTTTGCCAGATCATGTGTAACAATAATTTACTGCCTTTCAGACCCTCTGCCACTGCCAGGAGCACACAAGGGAGCGGGCAGGCACTCGGTGCTGCGAGCCAAGGGGCGACGAGCACCTCAGCAGCAGTTACTGGCAAGCGCACAAAACTCGGCTCTGGATCCAGCAGGACTTTCTGAGATTAGTTCTGGGCAAGGCAGGGGGTGGGCAGCACAAAGAAAATCACCCCTCCTGCGGCGTCTGAGCCCGCAGGAGAATTCAAATGTCTCAACTTGGGAATTTTCCGTCTGAAGCCCGTTGTAGAATGCAAAGCGCTGTGCCCTGCTCTGACTCCCGCCTGCGGAAGGGTTCAGTGCCAAAGTGAAAGGCTTCCTAAAAAGGGGCTGATCCAGGGAGGGGGGCGATTTAGGAGCTATTGAGAAACAAGGAAGGACAAACAGTGTTAGGTCATTGCTTCTGCAAACACAGCCAAGGTTGTTCCTCTATAAAAGGGGCAGAAAGCAGTTCCAGAGCCATCACAGACTTGGAGGGGACGGTCTGTGACCAAGGCTGCTGCACCCCTCCCTCGGCACCCGACCCCCTGCTCAAGCATGAAACTCGCACTCTTCACTGTGCTGTCCTTCGGGATAGTGGGTAAGTGTCTGCTGGAAGCAGCCCTTGGGGGAAGGAAGTCAAAACCTCCGTGGACCCCAGGCTTTCCCCAGCCAAGGCTGTTTTGGAGCTGCGGCATCCGCCAGAGCCCGGCAGCTGCGAAGGGAAAGCCGGGACGTGGAGCGGTGCTGGCTTTGGCACCGTGGATCTGTCAAGGAGAACGGTGTGGGAGCGTTACTGACGGCAGCTTTGGCCAGCCCGTGGGGTGGAGGGAGGGTTGCAGCTCCCCACGCTGCCGATGCCCACCCTGCAAGGAGGAGGGATGCTCCGCTCCCGCCACCACCACGGAGGAGAATGCTTGGGACAGGCTCCGCACTCCTGCTGTCACGGGGTGAAGGGAAAAAATCATCCTCCGGCCAACTGCTGTGCTGGGAGAGGAGCACGGGCTCAGCCAGGGGGAAGAAATTATTGCTAATCTTGCCTGCCAAGCTTGTACCTGTGTTTGGTTAAACCTGAGGGCAGTGACAATAAAATAGAGCTTAAATAATGAAAGATGCGGTGTGCTTCCCACTCTGCTCCTGCGCTGCTCTGTCCTGCTGCTGCAGCTGCTTTTTGCTCAGGATCTTGCCTATTTTATGCCAAATTTGTGCTGCTGCAGGGCTGGCTCTGCTTGGAGCCATTCTTTCTGCTCACAGCTCTGGCAGGCAACGGGCAGGTAGCCGTGGCAAGGAGATTGCTGGCTGCACCTGGCCTGGGGACTGATGCCGGGACAGGGAAAGAGGGATCTCCTTCCTGGAGTAGGCAGCAGGTCTCTTCTGATCCCCCACGAAGTGTGGTGGTGATTCATGTCCTCTGGTAGGAAATGCTCCCTGTGCTTCTGGCATCAGAAAGTCCTTCAGCACCTCTGCTGAATATTAGCATGCAAAGATGTTTTTTTAATGGTTCCTCCTCTTCCTCCCCTGCACAGAAAGAGACAAGAGGTCACCCAAAAGGTCCGTGACAGTGGCCGGGGCACTCAGGCTGCCATTACCTTCCCAGTGTCACCAGTGCAGCTGGGTTGACTCTCTCAGGAGGTCCCCACCCAGCCTCTGCCCCAGGCAGGATGCTTGCCAGCAGTAGGTTAAGGTGACCACGACTTTGTGCAGCCAAGACTTGAAAAATGTATGGTGAACTTGAAAAGTGTATGAAAACAGGGGTGGTTGACCACAGGAATTGAGGCTAAGGATTCTCCCTGTGGCCAAATTCAGCACCTCCACTGGGAGGCTGAGAAATCAAGTAAAGAGAGGCTACTTCTGAGATGAAGAGAAAATGGAAACGACACAGGGTTATGTGGAGGTGTTTGGATGAAATGTGCCATCAACGGTTTGGAGGGAGAGAGGGGTGCAAGTGTCCTCTTGGTCTGCACAGCCCTGCCAGGAAGGGGCCGAGTGAAGCGTCAGCACAGGCTGGCCACATCCTTGAACTGCAGGTTTCCAGCATTTCTGGGTTCAGGTTTCTGGAGGAGTCACGAATCTGCATCCACCTGAGACTTTTGCTTTATTCTGGTCAGCTGCCTTTACTGGTGGGGTGCCTCATGGAAGGACCGTGGTGGTGCCATGGCATCTCTCATGGGGTGCAGTGGAGCAGGTGAGACATAGAGAGAGTTCAGTGTCTCAGCTCTTCAGCTGCAAGGAGGTGAGAGTGGTAGTGCACTGCACACAGCCTGGCTGGGTCAGAGCTGCTCCCACTCTGGGGTTGTTGGCACAGGCACTGCTTCTGTGCTCCAACTTTTCTCTCTGTTTTTGCAAAGGCTTGAGCTTGATTTCTATTGAAGTGTGTGGATTTGTTCTCCTAATCCTGTGGATGTTGCTGTGAGTCCAGGCTACTTGAATCACAATAGTCCAGGGACAGGAATGATTGTCCTAGAGGTTCCTGATGGCGCACGTGGCAGGCAAGAAAGAAAAAAAGGAGATCCTAATGTGGCCATCACCCAAGGCCATGACCACAGGGAACCATTGACCTTGTGCTCACAGAGATGCTGTTTCTCTCTAATCAATGCCTTTCTACCTCTCTGAGACTATTTATTTCTGGTTCTTTCTACAGCTCTGTGTTTTGCTGCTCCCCAAAAGCCAAGCATCAGGTGGTGCACAATATCCTCAGCAGAAGAGAAAAAATGCAATAGCCTGAGGGACCACATGCAACAGGACAACTTTGCTTTCAGCTGCCTGCAGAAAGCATCATACCTTGACTGCATAAAAGCCATTTCGGTGAGTGGGCAGCAAATTCCTCTGCTGGGATGTTTCAGCAGCCTGTTACACCTGGAGATGGAGTTCCCTTTCAGTCACTCATTGTTACCTGCGATCCCCCTGTTGTACACAAGGATCCAGGAGAGGCTCTGGGAAGCACTTTTCCTGCTCTTTGTTAATTGATGAAATCTCTTTGTTGTTTAGAATAACGAAGCAGATGCCATTAGCTTGGATGGAGGTCAAATTTTTGAGGCAGGCCTTGCTCCCTACAAGCTGAAGCCCATTGCTGCTGAGGTCTACGAACACAGTGAAGGTACATTTCCATGCAATATTTTTAAGGAAAATGGTGGTAACAAACTGAGAGTGCAAAGGCCATCCTTTCCATGCAGAGTTCCCACATGTTTTGGTTGGGGGTCCAAGATATTGCCCCTGGTTTGCAGCTCCCAGAGGGGAAGCCATGAGGGGAGCAGTTCAGAATCATCACCCATGGCCACAGGATCCAGTGCCCTATTTCTTGTCATTTGCTTCAGTGAAGGTCTGATCCCATAAGCAGAAATCATGGTCCTCCTGAAACATGGCATAAAAATTGTGCTGGTCCCAGAGATCTTCTGCTTTCAGTGGCCTTGAACTCTGTGGGTAAAACACAGAGCTGGGAGACACAGATAAGTTCTGTGATTTCCTGTGCAGTCATCAATACAGGAAAAAAAAAAAAACGATTGGAGAGGCAGCAGCATTACTAGTGGTTGGGAGGGACACCCACTTGAGATCACTGAGGCAAGAAATGTAGGCAATCCCCAGGAAAAAAGGAGAAGCATAAAAAGGACTCTGCAAAAATCCCTTCTGATCAGAGTGAGATCCATGGCTCCATCCCTATTCACTCATTGCACCATTGCACCATCCTTCATCTCTCCCATCTTTTTCCTGGGAGCCAAACAGATGCTATTTCACATCTGAAGCTCCCAATCTGTTTTGACCTCTTCCCTGGAGTTCAGCCTGTTTGTACGTAGTGTTCAGGATCAAAGCAATGCAGCAGAGTCATTCCCAATGTGGTAGCTAAGAAAAGGGTCTTAAACCTTAAAGGCTGAGGTCTCTACCAGCCCCAAAACTCAGTCATTGTATCCATATATAGCATGTGACAGACTGGGTAAAATTCTAAAGAATAAAGTTTCAGTCTCACAAGGTGTTGATGGGCAATGGCATTTGAGAAGACACTTGCCAGTGGAGATCTGCAAAAAGATTTGTAGAAGCTCCTTACAAAACTATGTACTTGAATGTGACAGCATTTTCAGGACACTTACTGTAAGTTGTAACATACAGCATTAGTTCAATATGAGCAGCATTAGCTCGCACCCAAGAAAATGAGAAAACCACAAGTGTCCAACCAAATTCGCTGATTGTTCAGAAGTGCAGCACTTTGTTCCCTGAAACTGGGGGTTCAGCAGGATTTGAAATGTTCCTAACTCCACTCTTCTCATTGCTTTATTCCTTTTCCCTGCACTGCAGGCTCCACTACCAGCTACTACGCCGTGGCTGTTGTGAAGAAAGGAACAGGTTTCTCCATAGATGAGCTGCGGGGCAAGACCTCCTGCCACACGGGGCTGGGCAGGTCGGCCGGCTGGGTCATCCCCATTGGGATCCTCACCCACCGTGGGGACATCGAGTGGGATGGCAAGGACTCGGGCTCCATCGAGCAAGGTGAGGTGGGGCACGGTGACATTGGCAGTGGGAGCTCAGCCAGGGCTGGTGCCACGGTGAAAGGGGTGTTGCCCAATCTTCTGTGGGCGTCCGGAGGTAGCTCGCAGGGCACTGACATTTCTTGTGGATCCCCTCCCTTCCCAGTCCTCCTAAAAGTGAATTTTTGACCAACTATTGCTTCCTTCTCATCCATAGCCGTGGCCAATTTCTTCTCTGCCAGCTGTGTTCCCGGTGTCACCACGGAACCCAAACTGTACCGCCAGTGCAAGGGGGATGCCAAGACCAAAATGTCCCGCACAGGACCTTATTCTGGATATTCTGGAGCTTTTCAGTGAGTGAGAGTTATTTTTCCTTTGGGGAAACATTCTAATCCTGACACATGCAAGTTTTTTCTTATACCAAGGAGGGCTGTGTTGGAATTAGGGATCTTGAGGAGACTGAAGTACTTCTCTGCCATTACAATTTCTTCCTTTCCAGCAAAGCTTTTTTAGGGAAGATCATTCCTCTATGGCAGCAGTTTATGCTAAAAATAAATTTGTTGAAATGGGAGATAGGGAGTCACAATGTCTGTTTTCCTAACTTCTCTTCTGTTCCTCCCACCTGCAGCTGTCTGAAAGATGGAAAAGGAGAGGTGGCTTTTGTGAAACACACAACTGTTCAAGGTACACCTGCAAGATCCCTCATTTCTCCTCTTTCTGGTCCCACCTCTTGCTGCCTCACCATCCTACAATTTGTCTACACTGTGCAGCTTTCATTCCTCTCCAGGCCCAAACTCTTCTTTCATCTCTGGAAAAAAGTTTGGCACATTGTGAACTGACTCATCCCTGTTATTGAGAAATGGGATTATGGTGGATGCACCTTTTCTTCTCTGAGGTTCTTTTTTGTAGTTGGAAAACTTGCTTGGTGCCGTATCTCGGAGCCAGCTGTCATGTGAGCAATTGAGCAGGTCACCTATCCCTCTGGAAGGGATTTTGGAGGGAATTCAGCAGCAAGGGTTCACTAACTCTGTGGAGACCAAGGGTGGCCTGGCACACCCAGGACCTGCAGTGAGCTCAGTGGAAGCTCACCAAGGTGGCCGTGGGGCAGGGATCACTGTCCTGCAAGGAGGTGCTCTGTGGGATGGGCTCCATCAGCCTGACAACCAGATACAAAGGGGAATGTTTTTCCCCTTGAGGACAGTGAGGTACTGGGAGAGGTTGTCCAGAACAGCTGTGCACTCTCCATCCTTGAAGGGTTTCAAGATCTACCTGGAACATCCTGCTCTGTCTCTGCCTTGACCAGGGATCTTCAGAAGTCCCTTCACACTTGAATTCTCCTATAACCTTGTGATGTCAGACCTGGGCTTTTCTTCAGCCTTGACATTAGTCATCTACTGGCCTTTACAGATCATGTGTGCAGCTCCTGACCTGCTCAATTCATCTGTATGGGACCTGTAAACCTATTTGTATCCCTTTGTGCATAAATCCTCATACTGTTGGGTTAGTTATGGCAGAGGCTGTGGTGATCTCTCTTCCAAAGGCATTGCCTTCATATGCCCAAGATGACCTCATTTTGCAAGGGGGTTGCCTGCAACATGTCTTCTGCAAAGAATTCCCCCCCGCCCCCGAGCTTCAGCGGAAATAAATTAATTACAAATCTTCCCAAACTAGCCTTTCTGTCTATTTTCATGGTGATGCAACTCATGGTTCCTCCCTTCCTTCAGAAAATGCCCCAGCTGAGAAGGATGAGTACGAGCTCCTGTGTCTGGATGGCACCCGCCAGCCCGTGGACAACTACAAGGCCTGTCACTGGGCCAGGGTTCCTGCTCACGCCGTTGTGGCTCGAGATGACAGCAAGGTCAATGACATCTGGAACTTCCTCTCCAAAGCACAGGTATCACCAAGCTCTCCTTCCTTCTCCTAATATCCCTGGTTCTCTGGTTTTGATTGCTTTCTCCAGCTTTCCAAGAGTTTTGGTGTGGTTATTTGCTGATTATTTTTCCCTTGGTGGCAGGAAAAATTTGGCGTGGGCACAACCAGCACCTTCCACCTCTTTGGGCCACCTGGCAAGAAGGACCCAGGCCTCAAAGACTTGCTTTTCAAAGACTCTGCAGTACAGCTGAAGCAAATCCCATCGCTGATGGATGCTCAGCTCTACCTGGGCTTTGAGTATTACAGTGCTGTCCAGAGCCTCCAGAAAGGTAGGCAGGACATCAAACACCAACATCATGTCAGCATGGGCTGTGTGGGAGAGTTGGCATTGGCAAATATAGCCAGGCAAAAGGAACATGATTTTTTTCAGACACCAGTTATTCAGCTGGTGGTAGAGATTGAGCATGGTCAAAACTGCTGCTTAGAAAAGCCATTTCTGGAATGTAAAAAGAAGGAACATCTCAGGACACCAGGTTCAGACACCTGAGGGAAACAATGTCCTCAATTTCCATCTACACTCATCAACCATTTTCTGATACCTTTCTGAGAGTCAAACACAACACCTCACAAATGATCTCTGAGCCCAGTTGGAATTTATTCAGTACAATTTAAAGTATTTTACTTCTGTTAAGTGGTATTTATGGAAGGGGGTGAATGGACTTCACATAGCATCAAACCAGATAATTCAAGTGATGTTTTACAGAAACATAACTGGGTTGTAATTTTTGAGCTCAGTCTGGTCATAGTCTCATGGGCTGTGAGGAGTGTAGAAATATGGAACATAATACAGGCAGCAATTCCAAGTACTGTTATCACAGGGGCATTTAGTGGCTGTGCTGTTTAAGCTAACAGAAATCTACCTGAATGGCTTGTGCTATGCAGCAATTCACCTTTCTGACCTGTAAGTTGATTTTTGAGCCTACTTCAGCTCAAGAAACATCTTTTCCATTCTTGCCAGCCTAGGGCTTAGTTAACAAGGACTCCTTGCCCTGAGCAGCAGCAGGCTGGTGTGCACAGGTTTGTGGCTGAGTCCCTTACACCCAGGCCGTGGCTCTGCAGGGCTGATCCCTGTTTCCCTGTGGTGCCCTTGCAGACCGCCTGACCCCCAGCCGCAGAGGCAGCAAGATCCAGTGGTGTGCCATTGGCAGGGATGAGAAGAAGAAGTGTGACGTGTGGAGCGTGATGAGCAACGGGGATGTGGAGTGCGTTGTGGCAGAGGACACCAAGGAATGCATCACCAAGATCATGGTACAGCTTTTGTTTTTTTCCATTTTCTTCTCACTGTGAACTTCTCAGGTGCTTCTTTTACCATCTGAGCTCTGGGAAGTGCTGCCCTGGGGACGTGCAGCGTTTCATTTCTGCACTTTTCCCTTGCAGAAAGGTGAAGCAGATGCCATCAGCTTAGATGGAGGCTTTGTCTACACTGCTGGCATGTGTGGCTTGGTGCCAGTGGTGGCAGAGAGCTATGAGGGTAAGCACAGCTCTGGCTCAGGGTCCAGGTGGTGGGAAATGGGCTGGTGCCAAAGTGCCAGTTTTATTTTGGAATCTTACAAAGCAGCTGCAGTGCTGCATCCTGTAGTAATCACAGAATATCCTGGACTGGAAGGGACCCACCAGAATCATCAGTCCAACTCATGGGCCTGCACTGACACCCCAACAATCCCAGCCTGTGCCTGGGAGTGTTGTTAAATGCTCCTGGAGCTCTAGCAGCCCTGGTGCCAAGCCCATTCCCTGGGGAGCCTGGGCAGTGCCCCAGCACCCTCTGGGGGAGGAAGCTTTTCCTGGTATCCAACCTAACACACTCTGAGGCAACTCTTCTCACCACTGCACACCTTGTCTTTCCATGAAAAGCGGAACAGCCCTGGTGGAGCAGGCATGGATAGTCAGGAACTCTTCTTTGTTTTAATTAGGATGCCCTGGTCCTTTAGCACCAGCCTTGGTAAAACTGTTTGTTTTAGCTCAGAGAAGCAGCAGGAGGCTGTGCTTTGTTTTGCTGATGCACAAGGTGCTACTTGAAAGGGTCACTTCTACAAGAGAGTTTCTCCAGAAATTACTGAGCTCAATTCTTTTGTATTTGAGATGTCTTTTAAACCTTATATCTTCTTCTTCTCCCCTCCCACAGATAATCACTGTGAATCACAAGAAGAACCAGGTAATTACCACTAACAGAGGGACAGGAAACAGTCCAGAGGGATAAAAGTAGGAAAGTAGATATGAGTCATGAGTGGAGAATAAATGGCCAGTCTCCACCCAAAGAGTGTCCAGCATAGATACTGGAATTTTGGGAGATAGGTTTAGCAATTGGAGGGAAAATTAGGGGCTGCAATAAGATCAAGGTGAAGCATTTGGTATTGGCAGAGATTGGTGTGGTCACACAATAACAGTGGCAGGGCTGTGAACAGAGAAAGAAGGTCTGGGCTGCAGTATTGGGAAATTGTTCTTTCTAGAAATGGAAAGGGGGAGAGGAGGGGAGGGCTTTGTCCTTTGATAAGGAGAGAATAAGAAATCAGGAGTGGCTATGAAATCCTCACATGTGTCTTGCCTTCTCATAGCCTTCTCATATACCTCAGAGCTTTGGAGGGCAGGGAAATGTCAGGTATAATAATTTCCCAGGAGTGTGGTGGAAGTAGATGCATCACATCTACAAACTCTTCCAATTGTTGCTGCCTGGCCAAATATTTATAAGCACAAAGTAATTCTCTGCTATTGGTAGGTGCCCTTTCCCAAGTGAAGCCCGTGCTCTCTCCTAAGGGATCACAGTGGGATCCTTGGGTCAGGCTTCAATTCTTCTTCATTTTATCTTCTGAAAGCAACCTACTTTGCTGTGGCTGTTGTGAAGAAGTCTGACAAGGACATCAGCTGGAACAACCTGCAGGGTAAGAAGTCGTGCCACACCGCCGTGGGGAGAACTGCTGGCTGGAACATCCCCATGGGCCTGATCCACAACAGGACAGGCAACTGCAACTTCGGTGAGTCCAGCCTGGAATCCATTTCTTTGAGCTGGGAATCTGCTCATAAAAAATGCTTTACCATCCTTCATCGGGTTTTCAAAGTTTCTTGTGCCTCAAAGATTCCCTCCTGGAGGGAGGAAATGGAGAAGACTCTGTTACTTAAGGTTGTACTAAGCAAAATTTTAGGCTTTTGGTGTCTGCTTCAGAGTAGGCACATCAGCTGCTTTGGGGGGGGGGGGGGGGGGGGGTGTCTTTGCTTTCTTTTCCCAGGTCTCCCCTTCCTTTTGCAGCAACCCAAGAGGTATTCCCAAAAAGGGAATATGGGCTGCCCCACATGGCCCTGGTGCTTGTGCAGGGTGTGGGGTGGGATAAAGGATGAAACTCAAAGGGAGAGGAAGGGCTGAGAACAGTGGACAGAGGCTGATCTTCAAGAAACTTAAAGGGTCTGATCTGACTGCCTGAGAATCACTGAGAGTTATGGTCCAACAAAAATAATTTGGAAATGTTATCAATATTGTCAAGCAAGACAAAGCAAGCATATATATACTAAAAGGAAATCTCTAACCACATGAAGATATTAGTGTTAGTAAGTTTTATTCTTGGCTTCTCTATCCTCCTGCCTTCCTTTCCCACCGTCCCTTCTACTCCAAGAGCTCTGACACTGCTGCCAAATGCACCTCTGCTGATCTATAATTAGGATGTGGAGGCTCAAGCTGGCTCTGTGTGAGCTGGGAATGGTTTGCAGGGAAAACATTCCTCTTTTTCAGCCTAGATAGTGCCTATTGCACTTCAGCCTTAGGCCCTGCTTCATCACAGAATCATGGAGTGGTTTGGGTGGAAATGGCACTTAAAGCCCATCCCATTCCACCCCCTGCCATGGGCAGGACACCTTCCACTAGACCAGGGTGCTCCAAGCCTTGTCCAACCTGTCCTTGGACAATTCCAGGGATCCAGGGGCAGCCACAGCTTCTCTGAGCAACAATAATTATCAATAATAACAGGACCCAAGTTCCCTGGCCAAAGCTGGATGAACATGATCTGCTGCCCACGATCCTTCTCCCAGCCCGTTTCCAGCTCCCCAGTGAGCGCAAACTCAAACTCAGGGCGAGAACGTGTTATTAAAATGAAACCTAACTTCTCAGGGCAGGAAAAGTGAATTTCTCCTATTCCTACCTCCAGATGAATACTTCAGCCAGGGCTGTGCCCCCGGGTCTCCTCCCACCTCCCGCCTCTGCCAGCTGTGCAAGGGCTCCGGGGGGGTCCCTCCGGAGAAGTGCGTGGCCAGCAGCCATGAGCAGTACTACGGATACACCGGAGCTTTACGGTACGTGCTGGGGACAGCCAGGCTGCCTCAGTGCCCTGGGGCTGTCACAGAGGGAAGGGCACAGATAAAAACAGCCTCGTGTCAACACTGATTTGCTCACTTACTCTTTTTCTCCATTGCTGAAAGTACATATCTCTGTAACACTATACATATGCCACGTGCTTATTCTTTGCTTTCTGAAACTGGATGTAAAATATCCCCTTTTCTGTAAAACTCATGTCCTGGTGACTCCTGGCTAACCTGCAGAAGCACAAGCCCTCCCACAATGGCAGAAGTACTCCTGTTTTAAGATAAATAAGGAGTGTAAAGACTGTGTTTCAGACATATCTAAAAAAAATGTGGCAGGGCTCCTAGACCTGGATGTCCTTGGAGATTAATTGAGAATAAGACTCAATTCTAATTCAAATCTGTGGGAAAGGGACAGGATTCAAGCATTTACATCACTGGCCTCCTTTTCTACTTCCCAGGTGTCTGGTGGAGCAGGGGGATGTGGCCTTTATCAAGCATTCCATTGTTGAGGAGAACACTGATGGTACGTGGTCAGGGCTGCCTTCCCATCTGCATGATTGCTTAGGTGGTATTGAGGCTGATGTTCTCCTGCTACACAAGATCTCTGAATCTCCAAACCTATTCTCTTTAAAGGCAAAAATACAGAAAGCTGGGCCAAAGACCTGAGAATGGACCAATTTGAGTTGCTGTGCACAGATGGGCAGCGGGCAAATGTCATGGATTACAGGAGATGCAACCTGGCCAAAGTCCCTACCCACGCTGTGATGACACGTCCTGAGAAAGCAGAACAAGTCCGTGAGATGCTGGAGAACCAAGAGGTTTGTAGTGCTGAGAGTAGAAGAAATATTGTGGGCTTGCTGGGACTTTCCCCAAGTAAATGTAAGGTGGAAACTTTCACCTCACTTTCACCCACTGCTGTGGGGGACACAGCCTTGTCCCTCGGCCTCTCCCTTCCTCCTTCCCTTCCCAAGTGCTCTTTCTCCTCTGCCACCTTAGCAAACACACCTTTAGGTAGCAGTGGGATTGCAGTTGTTGCTGCTGTCACACTATACTTGTGTGATATGAGTTTATCACCTCCTTTCTGGCCTCTGCTCTTGCTGGGGTGTTTCAGAAACTCATTTGTGGTGCCTGGTCTGTGCCACAGCTGGGTCAGGCTCAGCCCCAACAGCAGCCTCCCTTGCACACACACAGTGAACAGAACCAGGCTAAACCATCTCTGTTTCTTCCTGCAAACATTAATATCAGCACCACTATCAGGGTCTGGTGAGTGGTGCTTGGGATCTTTTGCTTCTACTCATGGTTAAGTTACAGGACCTGCTGCCAGCATCCCTGCACACAGGGACATGCTAAAATGGGGGGGAAATGGCAATCCCTCCTCTAAGCATACAGACAGAAGGTTCAGTCCTGAATTTCTGGAGCCTGGCTTGGGGCTCCCCAGGCTGATGGTGGAGAACCAGGAACAGGAAGTGGAGCCAGCTTTCTACTTCTCTCCTCTTTGTGCTTTAATTTCAGAGGCTGTTTGGAGCAAAAGGAAGCAGGAATAAAGATTTCAATATGTTTGCATATGAATCCAAGGATCTTCTGTTTAAAGACCGGACAAAGTGCCTGGTGAAGCTCCGTAACGGAATGTCGTACAAGGAATTCCTTGGAGATAAATACTACGCTTCACTTGCCAGCCTCAACACCTGCAATCCGTCAGGTAACTGGAACAGCCCCAGAGGAAGTCCTGAAGTGCAGTCCTTACCTTGCAGGCATGAGCAGTTTCTTTTGGAACTGTCCAATCAATGCCTTTAAAGGAAGAAGATGCCAATATTCTTTTCTCAAAGTTCCTTGAGTGAATTGAGAACTGACTTAAAATCTGCTGCTCTGGCAGCAATGTGAATAAAAGACCTTTCCTCGCCTTTGGAAAATATGAACTTCGAGAAACAGCACAGAGAACCACCCCCCCCCCCCCCCCCCCCCCCCCCCCCCCCCCAGACCCATCAGTGTGGGATTTGTGGTTAAAGCTCTTTTTTGTGGCCCACTGTGGATTTTCCATGGTGTGACATTGTTGGCATGGCTGGGAGTGTGCTGGTGGGACGGGAGTGTTTTAAAACAGCATCTGAACTTCTCCCTGTCCTTTTCCTTTCCAGATCTTCTCCAGGTGTGCACCTTCCTTGAGGACAAATAGTGAGATGGGAAGGATCCTCGAAGTGGGGGAGAAAACCTCAAGCCATGACTCCTCTCGTGCCCTCAGCACTGAACACTGACCCGCTGAGGGCCCTCTGCCTTCACTGCTTTCTCTGCCCTCCCTCGACACTCTGAAAGTAGCTCTTTGAGACTTTACAATTCTCTGCTGCCAGAACAGCAAAAAAATAAAATCTCAAATCTAAATGGGTGTCCTGGGATTTTTCCAAATGATCCTTAAGCTCATCCCTTCCTCAGTGCCTCTCACCATAGGACAGTGACAGATACCAGCATGGCTGTTGTCACTTAGGGAAATTTCCTTAGGGAAATTTCTTGCACCATTTGCCAAAGCAAAATGGATTTCATATACCCTGGAGCCTAATTAACGGATGCTTTGACCTCACTGTTTGCTTTGCCCAGATTATCCCATTCCCTCCCCAGCAGGTGAGGGTTCCCCAGTGTGGTTGGGACACAGGAAGAGGGAGAGTGTTTTTGTCAGGGGAGCTGAAGAAGGAATAAAAACCACTCCAAAATAATACAGTGGGAGTAAGATGGGAGGTGTGAAGAGAAACTGCTGTGTCTCAGATCTCAGCTGGCTGGGTCTGAGTCCCTTCAGGACTCAGGCAGGACCCAGTGACATGTATTACACATGTATTGATGGGGAGAGTCCAGGCTTAGGCTTCCTTTCTGGAAAAAATCTAGGGTTTGCTCAGAAACATGGCTGTTTTGGTAGTCTGTCTGATTTTGTGCTGCTGACCTGATAACAAAATGCAGTTTGTTTTGCCTGATTCTGAGCCACAGTGAAAATACAAAGGCGAGACAAAAAGGGCTGCTGAAGCTCTCTGCTCCAGAGGAACAGCCTGGGCTCATCCAAGCTGTCCCAATCCTGCTGTCCAGGCAGGCATGGAGGAGCTGCTGAGAACACAAAGCTCCTGGCTTTGAGGGAATGAATGCTGGGACCTGTGAGGCACCTCCAGTCCTGGGGACGGTTCTGGGCCCAGCAATTCAGGAAGGACATTGAGGAGCTGGAGCATGTCTAGAGAGAGGAATGGAGCTGGTGAAGGGGCTGGAGCCCCAGGAGTGGCTGAGGGAGCTGGGGAAGGGGCTCAGCCTGGAGAAAAGGAGGCTCAGGGGGAACCTTCTGGCTCTGC
>VZUI01026704.1:0-34971 GCA_013401135.1 Cettia cetti | reverse complement strand
TATGTAGATTTTGTAGGTTGGTGTTAGCAAGATTATTCAACACAGAAGGAGATAAAATGTAAGGTAACAGGAAGCTCGCTCTCTCTTGCTCGCTCTCTTGCTCGCTCTCTCTTTCTGGAACCACGCTTCAGCCGGTGCTGGTCAGGCTGCCTGTCCTCACGACAATAAACCACGTGTCTTAAAGAGCATCCCTGTCTCTGGGAATCTCGCACCGGGCCCGATCCCTTCTCCAATAGCTGGCCAGTCACCACCACTACTTTCGTGGCTAAACAGAAGGAAGAAACACTCAAAAACAAATGGGACATTTGGTAGAATTTAGGCACTAATCTCCAAAACTGCAGAACATTCTTCTTCTTGATGCCCCCAAATTACATCTCCCCTGAAGCTCTTCAAAATTCATTTCTGGACAATCACTGGGAAACACCACAGGATGAACTGCCTGAGCAGCTCAACGCCTACCTGAGCCCTGAATTTCCTTCAGATCCACAAACCAGGAACTCTCTTTCAACCTCTCCTGAGGCACTCAATTTAGCAAGGGCTTAAAGGAACACGCAAAACGCAGTAGTAGATGTCATACTTTTTCAAAACAGTTTAACCAACACTGTATTTGGTCCCTCTTGCTGCCAGCTATGGAGACCTACCCTTCCCTTTCACCAGCTCTTGTATTCATTTGACCCCTTGGAAAGTGAATTTAGCTCACTAAACTGGCAGAAATCTAACCCAACAAAACAAAACAAATCAAGAAAAAGTGAATACTTTTCACCACTTTAGTGTGCTACTGGATCAGACACATCCCAGAGACGGCAAAAGGGAGACAAATGGAGCATGTGTCCAGAACTGGCCTGCTCCTTTCCAGCAGCAAATTTGTGGGCTGAATCAGCTGTCTCATGAAGCTTCACCTGCAGGAGAAGATAGAGCCTGTTTGAGAGACCAGATACTCTGAAGAGGACTGGGAGAGATAGAGTGAGACCCTTCTAGTCCAGCAGCAGTGCTGGAGGACCCATGGTGCTAGAAAATGGGGGCTAGGTAAGACTAAGTCTTCTCAGGAGCGAGTGGTGACACCCTCTGGCTTGATGTTTGGTCACCCATCAGCTCCAAAATGGAAGGAAAGGAAGGAAGGGCAAGGGAGGTTGTCAAAGCCTATCAGTCTCTGGAGCAGGGGTACTGTTGGACTAGTGGAGCCTTTGAAAGGGCAATGCTACAGTTGGCTGTGAGCACAAAAAATGATGTGTAGTCTAATAAGGAAATTAAGGACCAATCACAACAAGGTCTACCACAGCAACTGAGGACATAAATGACTGAGCTGAAATAAAAGCCACTCGAACACAGCAAAACTGGACCACATGCAACATTTTCTGGTTAGTATATATAACTGAGAAACATCAGAGAGCAAGAAGTCTGGGTTGACAAAGCAAGTAAATAATTTGTCAAAGAGAAGAACCTGCCCCGTGTTATATCCATGTATGGATATAATTGACCACATTTCATCTTAGAAGAAAAGAAAAGTTGTGGCCAGCTTCAAAGGGAACTGAACAAAAGTATTCTAATGATTAATGAATTAGCATCGTTGAAGTAAACGAGCTATTCTGAATGCCTGCCCAGAGGCAGTCATGGGAAAGTTTCCAGAACTATTGTCATTTTTCCTGGAACTCATTGACTTTAAGGACTCCACAGCTGCAAGAATTGTGTGAGCATTTCAAGACTGTAATTTTCACCACCGATTTTCTGAAAAATTCTTCCTGAACTGATTTTTATTGGTTTCAGCTGGGGAATCCATTGCACCCAGCCAGGAAATGCCACATGCCTCCTAAGCTACTGCTCTATTCTTCTTGCACTGATGCTATCAGAGACTCAAATCCACTGCAGGGAGAACACTGGGGGCCAAATTTGCCCTCTGATGTATGCACTAAGCTCCCATAGAGCTAATGCAGAAATTTTTGCCTTTGATGCCTCTTTTAAAGAAGCCTGGAAGTATTGCATTAGAACAGGGAGTTCACACTATTGGTGGTCCCCATTGTCATTAACACAGTGGCATTCCAGTGAAAAACACAGAACAACTCTTTTGTTTGTTTGTTTTATAAGCAGATCTTCCAGGGTGGGATCCAGCTTGCTCAAATCCTGCCAAAGATGAAACTTCAGCCTCTAAAATCCATGTAAATCAGGAGTGATCCACTCTACCTTCTTTTGAGAACTGTCTAACCTTTCAGACACTCGAATAAATCAGGCACTTTTCTCCTCTGCCTGAAAACTCTACAGGAACTAATTTGCAGGTCCATGCTCAGCAAGGCCAACCGAGCACACCCCCACAAGGAGCTAGTGAGGGTATCTCACTCCTGTTCCCACTCTTACTCCCAGCCACACCAAGCCATCACTTCTGTTGAGATAACCGTGATGCTCATGTGACCCTTGCTGTGGCAATTTAACTCACTACACAGCAGAAAATCATCCACTTCTTTGCTGGGTTTGTTTTCTGCTACTACAGTGAGTTGAATCAGCTCCCTGAGAGTCTCAGTTCCACAGCCAGCCCTAGGTGTGTGGTTGCAGATGGAGACAGGAAGTGTGAATGAGACCACTTTGACAGCCTTTTTGACTCTTGAAACTGGTTGCTCAATTGCCAGTTCATGTTCAGAAGGTTCATTTCTGGGGAAAGAGGAGCTCTGAGCCATCTGCTGCAACTTGCAAGCAGGAAAATACCCCAGATCTATCCCTACCCTCAGCAAAATCTGAAAAACTAAGCCAAGGCTACAGCTAGTGTGAATCACTGACTCTTGAAAAACCTGCATCAGGTAAGTTTGTTCAGTTGACTTGGCTTTTTCTTTGATACCGTTTGGATTTTTTTTCTATGAAGTCTAATAAAGACAGACAAATTAGAGCAAATCATTTAAGTGAATTAAATACATATAAACATAATTTCACATTGAAGGAAACATGAGTGAAGACATGTAGCTTGGAGCAGAACTAAAATCCACACCCACCATCTGCAGCCGGCTCACCTCCTCCTTCCCCCATGAGCACACACCCCGGGTGTGCTGCTCTGAGGAACTGTTCTGGTTCTCTGTCCAGACTCCCAGCTTCAGCAGAGCTTTGATCACAGCTCCTTCCTGAGTGCATTCTTGTGTGCTGGAGCAGCCATGTGAGGGGCCTTGATGGGACTGAGTGCTGAGAGACGCAACAGAAACTCATTTAGTTTGATGTGACAAAACTGCTCCTCAGACAAATGCTCTGTGGTGGTCCCATGGTAGGAACATGTGTAGAAGGCCTTGCTGAAGTAATAATACTGAAGTAATTTCATGCCTCCACCCACTTCCAGTCCTTGGAAATTTGTCATCCTCAACTGGTATATATGGATGCAGCTTCTCTGAACTCAGTGAAGCCATGGTAATTTACTGAGGGTTCAGATTTACTGAGGGTCTGGTCTTCATGGTCTTACAGTAAAATACCATAGCTTTATTCTGAGTCCTATTTATAAATAAAATCTTGTTCTTCATAAGTTCAACCTTTCTCAAGTGACAAAAATACCCAGTTTTTTCTAGCTCCTGGTTATGAAATAGACCTACAGACAATCTGTATTTATAAGTATCTAAATACTTAAACTCTCATTTCACAAAATGAATGATCAAGTTCTGTAGGAGACATCCTATAAAAGAATTCTCTCCCAGATCTACAATTCAGTTTCAGATGAATCTGATATCCAAAGATTACAAAGAAGAAATATTAACACCTAAAGCAAGTAAATCAATGTGTGAACTTTCACAATACTTTCTAAAGAAGTTATTTGCATACCTGTGCTCAAGTTCTTATGAGAAGTTCATTTGTTTTCATCAGATTTTATTTACTATGCTGATGCCTTCAGAAGGCTGACCTGAAACAGAGCTAGAGAATAAAGTAGATACTTAGTGAAAGGCCTTTAAGGGTACACCTTGGGCAGGACAAGAACCTGACCAGGGCTATGCCCAAGGTGGACTTAGAATGGTCAGAAAACGGATGTCTGGTCACAAGGTCTTACACTTTTATAAGGTTTTGCCCACTTACGTATTGGGATTTAATTGTCCAATTACAGCTTCAAGTTGTGATGTCTCATCCTTGTTTCTCCCTTCAGTCCACCGTTGTTTGTGCCTTTGGGCCTGAAAGTTGTACTCATTGTCCTTGGACTTCAGCAGGAGAAGTATTTGTTTTGTCTACCTACCCTGTGAAGAGAGCTGACTAACACTTAATATGAGGCTCAGAACTACACACCTAGCCAGCACAAAATACGAAAAACATGGAAGCTAAAACTTAAGGCATCAAAGCAACTCCATCACTTGCATAACTGCCATCAGTAACATACAGACAAGTCATTTTGGCAGTCTACTAAATCACTGACAGCATTTATCCAGCAATTTTTCAAGCACATGGAAGGTCTTGATTCCTAGGGCCACCAGTGGTACAAAAGAAAGAGGATACAACAGACTCCACTGCCATCAAAAGAAAGCAGCCATGAATCCATCAGGAGTCTTGAGCAGAAGGACTCACAAATGAGCTTAGACCAGATTTGGGTGCAACAGAAAAAGTTCCAGGGAGCTTGATGTGACATACAGGCTGAAATTGCAAACAGATTTGCCTCTCCACAAGGAGGGGCCAATATAATCCTATATCTTGCTTGCAAATCTGGTGTTCAAACAACCATCTGAAATTCTTAAATCAATGCAGATTTTTAAAACTGTTAAACTGTTGAAGTCTGATGGGATGCATTAGGTGGGCCAGTTCTCTAGTAACTGGATATGAACTGAAATTCATTGAAACTATGGTCTCTTCCAGTCACAGCCATTCTGTGATTCTATGAAGCACTGTTTAACAGCTATTTTATTTAATGAAGTACAATCACAACCAGGTTTGACATTTTCCTAAGGCAAACGGAAAAAGTTTGAGCATTAGAGAATTTCACTGCCTGCTTAGAACACAACATTTCACACTGGAGCAGGATGGAAATCACATACATCACCGCCAGGCTGTAGGTTTGTTCTTATAAGATCTCTCAGACTCAAACTAATTTTAGAATAAAGAAAAACTCTGCTTCAAACTACCCAACAGTACAAAAGTTCCAGTGACAAAACTTCTTTTATATTTCACATACAATTTCGAGTCCTTCTCTACTACACGGTCAAGTTCTGTTAGCATCAGCACACTGTGAAAGAGACTGGAAACAAACCACAAGAAAACCTGTCTTGCTAAAATAAAAATGATTTTTCTTTTCATGTGAGATGACTAACTAGCATTAAATAACCAGCATTTTACTTTAGTGAAGAGGTTTGCCAGAACTGCAAAATTTTGGATAGAAACTTAGATTTTAATTTTGTTTTTCAAATTTCTGTTGATACTTTCAAAGTCAAATTGATTTAGTCGTGTGTTTTGACCTCTTTTGCAGGTTTTTTCCTCAGTGGCCCACCATTTCACTATCTCCCCTCAGATCTTAAGCTTCCTGTTAACAAAGGACAATATATTTGCACACTGCTTTGCTAATACAACGAGCATAGTCGTAAACCAGAACTGCTGGACACTAGAATTTGAAGTTTTCAGGGAATGGTTAAATGAGGGCAGCCACAGAAGGGGCTTAAAATAAGTAAAGGTAGATTTTTCACTAAAATTATAGAGGCTAAAGGATGATGGTGGGCAATGAACCATCTCTTTTCCATGAATCACATAAGGGGAAAAGAGTGTTGAGCCCAAGGTCTTACCAAAATATTTCATTAGCTTTGGATGATATTATGGTGTATTTAGAGCAGGTTACAGTTTGTTCAGCAGAAAGGAAAAATCTGACGTACTAGGCACACATACACTTTCTTTGAAGTCCAAATAGAGATGTGCTGCTTTAAGATCTTTGGACAATACTAAAAGGGCTAGGGGACTATTGGGACTGTCTTGAATTAGAGCACAGCATAATATCCCACTGGGAAATTCACACAGCAAAGTTTGTGATGGTTTTAACAAAAATGACCTCAAGTATATAATTTGGTGTTTTGAATTCCCCAACCTTTAACTGAAAAAAAGGATTATTACAAGTCCTGTTCAAATTGGCCAAATATTCAAACACTGTTATAGTCAATGAACAGAGATAAATATTTGACAAGAGCTATTAATCCTGGGTTGAGCTATTATTCCTGATTCTAAAAGGAGTCACACACTCCTGGGAGTGCTCCTATCCACTGACTGGAGAGACAGCCTGGACATCTGGTCTAGATACCCGGTGTCTAGATGGGTAGGATACACGAGCTGATTCCTTCCCAGCAAGTTCTTGAAATGTATTTGTCCTGGCACACAAAGGACAGCACTTGCTTGGACTCCACTCAAAGGAATAGGGAGGGTTGGGGTAAAGAAGATGGAAGTGAGTTTGTGACTGTGGATTTGTGAAGACAAAGTGGCAAAGATCAAAAAGGCCAACTGAATTTAGGAAAACACTATCAAGAAATAGCCATTTTAACAGGTTAGAAAGAAAAAAAGAGTCCAGTTCTTTAAAGAAGCAGCAATGAGGGCATTTTCAAAAAACAGGAATTCTTCCAATCCTTGTCTCATCAGATGGTGGCACAGAACTTCACAAAAATGCCAGCTTCTTGTGCGGAGTCTGAAGATGTCTAGAAATATGAGGAAAATTAGGAATTGCTGAAGAAATTCTAAATATTTAAGTCTAGGAAAAAAACCCAGACTGATTTAGAAAATTGTAATAATACTTTAAACATAGAGTGGTGCAACATGAAGGATATTAGCCAGTTAGAATGAACATGTCTGATTTTGAATTGGTCAAAAATGCTCAGAACTTACAGCAAAAGAGGTTTAGGTTGACATTAGAGACGTCCTTCTCTAGCTAGACTAGTGAGGTGGTGCAGTGGAAATTCAACAGTCCCAATCTATTAACAGAGTTTAATGAACAACTTTCATCAGTGCCTGCAATGAACGTAGATAATTGCCTTGTAGTAAGTGGTGGAGTGGATGAGGTCAGTCGTTTCCTAAAGCAGACTCCAATAAGGTTAATTTTAGCCTAGAGATGCTAATTCCTCTTGGCTCTCTCCACAGTTAGTAAAGAATAGCTCTTTTAGATGCAGATACAGAACAGGCCCACTGTTAGGCCTGGCCTAACATGAATAGCCCCAGTATTTCCCCAAAGCTAAGAACACCCATCCTGGTCCCTTCTCTCCACTACTTCCACAAATAGTTTTGTGCTCCTTTCAATCCGCTTATGATCTTCTCTTCCTGATCTTTTCAAATACCAGACCTCAGCCTGTGAAACCCAAAAAGATTCCCATTCCTTCTCACTGTTATCCTTGTTCCTTATTTCTCACTTTTGAAGAAGCATAATTTATCAAGAACTCTTACAACACAGATCCGAATGACAGGGTTGTGTATGAAGAATGCCTCGGTCTGAGTTACAGTCAGGTCTGTTTTTCAGGAAGTGCAATTCCAATATCACAAGTGTCTTTTGTCTCCATTTTTTTTTAATAAACCCTAAATAATCAGCAGATATTGGTGCTCTCTGGAATATTCCCTCAGGTTTGAAAAGTAGTCAGAAGTCAGCAATCATTCTTAAACACTTGCACAAGACAACAAGTGGCCTTTTTCCTTCCAAAAAAACCTCATATTGCCTTCAAAATTAACTATAGCTTAGTAGGGCACCTTGCCAACAGTGGAAACAAAACAAAAACATAATCCCTGACAGACAGAGGTCAACAGCAACAACAGGCTCACAGTCACTCTCAGGTTTCTGCCAGGGATATGTTTCAACTTCCACTGTACAGGTTATGTGCAGGTTCAGTGACCACAGAACATACCCTTGAGCCACTTTCCTTAGGATAGGCTGGCTGCAGGGCGCTTTACCCAGTCCTGTCCTGTGCAGATGCTTCAGTCTGCGTTGTATGGGCACTGACAAGTGAGACTGATCATTCAGGGTGAGACCACAGGCATCTCAGATGCACACATACAACCCCTGCACTGTGCTTCCTCTAGGAACAAGGCAAAAGAAAACATTATGGCCATCTGGTCATTTTACGAATTGCTTTTACATCTCAGGAAACACTTGGAGACCCCTTGTTCAAACAACCCTCAGTTCAGAAATCAAGATTATATCTAAATCCTCAGGAGATAAAGCATTGCACAAGGTAATCCATACACAAGCAGCTTTCAAAATGATTGGAAGAGTAGACACTGAAATCTCAAGTACTGATCAGCCTTTAACATTATGGTCTGCTAACCCCAGTGTTATTCAGCTGCAGATCCTCTCTATCACTTGTTTCTGTCTTATAAGCTGCCATACTGGGAGTCCCTGGGTGAGTGACAGCAGATGATGTGGTAAGACAAGGCCACAGCCCAGCACCAACACAAGCAGCATCACCTCATCACTGAACCCACCTAATTTACCCTTACATTCCCTCTAGCCAGCTGCAGGGTAAGAAGGGCTGTGGATAACTACTGGGGGCTGTAACAATAGAACCATACAATCATTAGGGTTGGAAAAGACCTCCAGATCATCAAGTCCAACCTCTGGCTGAGCACCACCTTGTCAACTATACCACAGCACTAACTGCCATGTTCAGTTGTTTCTTGAGCACTTCCAGGGATGGTGACTCCACCACTTCCCTGGGCAGCCAATGCATTGGGCATGATGCTTTCCATGAAGAAACTCATCCTGATGTCGAATCGAATGGTTTGGAAGGAAGCAAAAATGATGTTTACACTGTCAGAAAGGTTCATAGGTCACAGCTTCTTCCTTGGGAGATGATAAGCAGTATGAAGCCAAAGCAGACCACTGGGCTGAAGTGCTGTTGGCAGGAGAGGCTTGAGGCTTGGCAGAAGAACTCAGCTATTTAACAACCATGAAGGGAGTAGAGTAATGAGCAGCTACAAACTCATTCACACAAGAACAGTGAATCTGAATTAGATACCATGAAAAGGTAAAACCACATTATCTGTTGACAATCAGATAATCCTACTAGTTCATAAGGGTAAAAAAAAAAAAGACTGAAAACGGCAGAGAAAACACATGCATTGCTCTCTATAAAAGCCAAAATGAGAGACACAAGTGATAGTTTGCTTAAAGTAACCAGACAATGGCCAGGGAGAAGGAACTTGCTAAGAGAGAAAACCAGAGCAGCACTTGGTGAGAAGGTACAGGTAATGGCCATTTCTGTAAGTAGCAAAACTAAGGCTCAGATAAGGAAGAGGTCAAGATGCAAGAGGTCCCTTTAGCTGCACCCCCAGCTGGAAAAGGGAAACTGTTCAAGAAAAAAAGAGTAAATAGGTACAAATCTTAGCAAATATCATTCAACAGACACTTGGTTTATTTTTCAGCTCGTTGAATTGAACTCACTTAAACAAGTTTATGATAAGTATTAAGACCAATGCTGCTTAAGAAAAGGCAACAATGTATTAACATAAACCATGCCAACTGAATACTGAATGCACCATAGGAATGCTATTGGATAAGAATGCATAAGGAATATTGAATGCCTGGAGATTATTTTCTTGGTGATGCCTCTATTATTCATGTCATAACCAGAGCTCAGCACTCCTATAGAGTAGCCCAGCATCGCTTCCAGCAAACTCCTGTTTCTTTTCTATTCCAAATGGTGAAGTTTTGTCTCGAGGTTTTAAAAGGATTTATCGGTGAAGGACAGAAGATAGGTCCTGGTGAGACTGGTCATTGACTCTTCTGAAAAATATTCATTATATTTATTATATTGAAACAAAATTTCTTTGAAGCATTTTCGGGCATTGCTTTACAGTTTTCCACACATAAATTTTGGATGAAAATAGCAGCAGATTCAAACATTCTGCTGGCATTTCCAGTAGCCCACAGTCATCAAACTGGCAGCTGTATGGCACCAGGAACACCACCTGTAATTTAAGAGGTATACGTAAATAGTCAAGGGTGTAAAAATAGACTGTCAGCTTTCCTGAATATGAATGCTAAAGAGTAAAGTGCTGCAGTCTCTTTTCTCAGGTGATTCAGATTTATAATGAACAAATTTCTTATGAATCCTCAGCAAGTATGCAGAAAACTGAATGTTAGCCAAAGATCCAGCACAAAGGTAGGCTGGAACACAGGAAGAGAAGTGTAATAGTAGCAATGTATAATTTATTCCAGTATCCCAGTTACACTTGTATCTGCTTTCATCTCCACCCAGATATTTTCCTGCACCTTATAAAGAAATGTCAAGCACATTCCTAATCTGGTGTTGAGTGTAATCCGACATTTGGAAAAGTTTGGTAACTAGAAGGTGAGGTCACATACACCCCTGAGAGAATCTGGATACTTCAAAGGATGAAGTTACCAAGCAAGCAGAAATTATTTTTGCAACTTGCACCACAATATTAAGATTGCATCTTTCTCCCTTATTACTGGATGGAAAATAATCCTTATTCAAGCACTACTCTTCAAAGAGAGCCAGAGGTTCTCAGCAGATAGCAGGGTCCTTTCACTTAAAAAAACATGAAAAAGTATTTTTTAGATACTTCTTACATTTCTAAAAGAGGAGAAGGAAAGGTTCTCCATACAATACCCAAAATAATGAGCAACATGGGAGGGTGAGAATGGCTGTGTGTGATGGTACAGTAACCCAGCTTTCAGTGGGACCACAAAAATTCCAGTAGGTCTCCTGGTTCCCCCTGCCCACAGCTGTGTCAGAGCAGCAATAGTGTTGTGGTGCTCCCCTCTAACCCAGCAGGCTGCAGCTGTCCTTTCCCTGTGTGCAAACTCCTACAGCCCCCTGACATGGGCAGTTTTCATACGTCAGTTTTCACTCTGCCCAGCAGATTTCTCATACATCAGTTTTCAGTCTGCCCAGCACATTTCACATGCTCCTCCTCGCCAGTGCCTCACAGCACCAGGAGCACTCCTCAGGCCCTTTCCCATCAGAAGCCAGTGCCGCACAGACTCCCTCAGCCTTTCTTACCTTTCCCTATCTACCAGCCCTTTGGGAAAAATCCTTTTCCCACTTGATGAGGGTAAATCATTCAGTCATCACCATTTCTAGCCTATCTAGAGATCAGATCACCACCCCCTGCTGTTCCACAGCTTCATTTCCATTCCTGTCTTCCCTGCTCACAATTTCTTTTGTACAGCAGGCAGCTTCAAACCTCATTTTTACCATCTGGAAGACAAGACAGCATTCTTTGAAGAGTTCCCCTCCACCATATTTAATCCAAATCATTTAGCCTTTTGGGGATGAGTTGGTTTTGTCAGTAATTCAAGTAATAAGAGCACAAACATAATTGCTAACTGAGCCAAGCTGTTCCTGGGCTTTCCTCAGTAAAATTCCTGTCCTAAATCATAGCTCCCTGTGTTTTAAGAGATAATTGCTCTCCCAACTCCATCTGTCTTACAGCCAGATTGGAGTCAGTGTCTTTTACCTGACTACAAATAAGCAAAAGAGTTGCAGGAACCAGAAATTCAGCCAACAAGAGGCATTGAGAAGATCACCAGTGTCAGCTTGCTATAAAAGTTCTAATAAATGAGAACAGTCCAATTAATAATGGCCTTTTTAATTTTCCCTTCTGTTCTATTTAGTAGAAGAGAAATTCTTTTCAAGAAAGATATTCCTAGCTTCTGGTTTGGAATTGGACCCCCTAGTTAATACTTTTCTTTAAATTCCATGGCCTATTTGCCTTCATTGCTGAGAACTTTTTTTTTTCCAAAGCCCATGAAAGCTGTTTTAAGCGCTCATCGGAACACACACATCAGTTCTTGTGTGCTGCCTTCTAGCAGAATGCTTTTAATTGAAAGGAAAACCCGGCCTCCTGCTAGGTTTGGGTGGGCTGCAATTAGTTCCATACTAGTTAGTTTTTCCAGAAAGTCATATAACTCTTCTACACAGGCATTCCTACTCTGGTCCAGCTGCAAACAATATGCTGAGTCAGCAAAAGAAAGGAAGGGAAAAGAAAAAAAAAAAAGCAGCAGAAAGATTTTTTTCATTGAATTAAGAATCCGTTCTGTCCTCTAATCTTATAAAATATGTGTTGGATTCCATCTGTTCTGGAAGATACCCACTCTGATCATGACAGTTCCCGGCACTTGCAAGGGACCCGTGTGCCTGCAGAAATACTGCAAATTCCCTCACTGCACCAAGGCTTTGGACTCCATCAGCCAGGGACAGCACCTTGCAATGGTGTGGGCCTGTGTGGGAAGCAAGATACAAATGTCCCCTTATGCTTGAACCATGCTGCTCCTGTGGGGGAGAAAAAAAAAAAAGTATCTTCCTTACTTGCAAGGAAAACAAAATTCACTGCCCTACTAGTAAGTTGCTGTGACTGAAGCCAGGAGCAAAGTGTGCCAAACATCTGAATTTTAGCAAATTCAGATGCAGATAGAAGTTAGAGGAAACCTTTTTCAGGGTACTTCTGGTTTATTTGAAGCCAACAAAGCATGAAATGGTCTTAGCAGTTTGTTATTTTTTAATGTAATGTGAGGATCCAGAATCTCTTGACAAGTAGAGTAGGAGCTCAAGTTTCAGTTCGTTGATTGGTGGTTTTCTGGATTCATCCAAGAAATGTATTCAAACAGTATGTGCAGTGGAAACCATTGTAGTCATGAATGTTCAATGACAAACATCTGAAAGTGGACATCAGATAAAGAAAACAACATTAAGTAAATATTCATTTTCATTTCCAAAGACAACTGTTAGAATTGGGATATAGTTTATCTTTTCACGTGCACCAAGGTGTGTGCTAAGATTCTCCTATGTTCTAACAGAAAACCATGAGTTGCAGGCACATTCAGAGCCTTTACTAGACCTAAGAAACACTTACATTGAGACCCATTAATTTTGTGGTGTTTCACATCCATGGCTTGGATCAGCACAGTTGGTCCTCTAACACGATGGCTACTGCATAAAATTCAAAATAATCAGCCCGTATTTGGCTTATTCTTTCACAAGCTTCTCTTGGTAGTAGTAAAAGACATCAGGTGAGTTTTGCATTGTTAATCATAAGTAAAAGGAATGTGTCACATTTTATTTCACATGGGAAGTGTAAAAAGAAATCTTTATTTTAACTTTTTCCTTTGAAGTTGCAGGTTTTCATCCTGGGAAATTCTTGAGAAATTTAAAGGACTGTTTTAGTTTCACTTTGATTCAAAATATCAAGAGGTTTTGCCAAAAATCCCCAAAAGTACAAATTAAAAGGATTCAGAAACATTTCTTTATGAAACATGATTTAGTATGAAAAAAACTTTTGGATGTATTTGCTGCGGGAAATTAAAAATTTCCAGTGGAAATAAAGTAACACCATAAAAAGTCAGCATTAACAAAACAGTATTTTTGGTAAGAAAATCTTCTGCACTAAATACTGTGGCCAAGAGTAATTACAATATATCCAAAAGCCTGAGAGACCTACAATGGATTTTTGGAACCTTTTAAATATCCCACCTAATGCAGTAATAATGTTGCACAGTGAGAGTGTGAAAAGATTATAGTGAAAGGTTTGTATCCCAGCAGCACCTGAATATAAACAACATGTTTGTTTAACTGACAACAGCTTTTTCCATACACGATTTTAAATTTGCAGAAAACTATAAATAGATAGCACTTTCACTGAAAGCATTAAATTAACCAACTGGGTACTTGACTTTGTAATGTGGAGCAATGTGGAGTGATAATGAACACCATGTGTGTGTGATAATGGGGGCTGTAGAAAATAGAGCTGGCCAGCTGAGTGAAAAGGAAATGCTAAAAAAGAGAAAATCTGAAGTCCAAGCCAAAACAAGTGACCTAGTGGAGCAAGTAAAGGTTTGTATTTGGGGCAGGCTAGAGGCCTGAGAGAGATCAGCAATTCAGCAGGGTATTTTTAAGCATATGCTCAAGGCCCTCCTTATTCGGCAGGAAACTTAAGCATATGCTCAGAGGTTAAGCATCAGCTAAAGTCTCATTGATGTCAATGGGTCTTAAACACATGCCTAGAGATACATATGTGCTGAAGTGCTTTTACAAATAAGAACGGACTGGGGATCAGGGCCTCAGTCCCCTGGTATTCCATAGCAGGCTAACCCGGCAACCTCCTGGCTTTCCAAATTCTTCAGAGTAGATCTCATTTATTATACACACAGGACCAGACATAAGCGCTAAGAACTTGCATTACTGTACATAACTGCCATTGGCCCTTTGGTACCGAAATAAATAGGAAAGTACAAATACTTTTATAAAACACCAGTAATTTCTCCTGCAATGTGTCCAAAGAATTCTCTTAACAATAACAGTGAAAGCATAAAATAAGCAGAAATGTGACTTTTGAGCAGATCTTTTAGTCTTTCCAATACTGATGTAAGAAGACTTCCACAAAAATGTATTTAAAGATAAAACTGAATCCAACTGAAAACTGACTTTGAGTCATCTATTTTGAAATATCACATGGCGCTCTTAATTTTTGTGCAACCAATGGACCTGTATTTCCTTACAACCTTCTGTGCCTGATTAGTCCACTTGTCAACCACAGAGATGACTGAACATCACTGTATCTACAGAATAGTCACTTTCTTTGGCAATTCAACTTCATGCAGGCAAACTGCAAAGCATTCATCTGCCATGCTGCAAATATCGAAATCCACGACAATTATTCTCTGAATATCAGAAGGCAGTTTAACATTATTACAAAATCTCCAGAATTTTTAGATAAATTATGTCAGACTCAAGCATGTCTTGTCCTTCTTTAAAACTGCATGAAAATATATCAAAATGCAGCACGGGGAATTATATGGTCAGGTTACTAATGATATTAAATATTTTTTCCATGAAGTTAGTACAGAATTTGAAATTATCGGTGAAAATCCTTCCTGTGCATTTCAGTGAACCTGAACAACCACTAGGTCTTTGCATTTTGCAACTCCCCAAGGACAAATATGCGGCAGAGGAAATGGTAATAAAGATGCACTGCAGGGCCAGTTGAGAACTACTTTAAATGGATTCTGTAAATGATGGCCCATTTTAAAACACCCTTAATGCAACAGGAGCAAACTGGGGTGCATTTGAGCAGTAGGTCATTGCCAGAGTATGGCTGTGTGCAAGCACTGCATTGCTTTTCTCTAGTGATGACACAGAAATGACTATAGCAAAAAGCTGACTCAAACAAACAAGCAAAAAACCAATGATAACTTCAATAAAATTTATGAAGAAAATCTATTATTTGCATATGTGTTTTCCTTCTGTCAGAGGACTCATGTCTTTAACTGGAGAGCATTTTGGTTTGGCATTTCCTGCAAATGCACTAAGGAAAATCCACAGCAATATAGTATTCCTTCCATAGATGTTAATGTTTAAAGACTCACAGAAGTGGCTAATGTTCAATTTCTGGTTAACATTTGATTACTTACTAGCTTTGTTTTTCCAGATGAAGACAACCTGGTGAAAGCGTTCCCACATTCCTCTTTGCACTTCTGCTATGACAAAACTTAGCTGATGTAGGCAAATTCAAGTTCTAAAAGCATATATCTTAGTCCAATTTTGTTTCAAGTTTCTGCCTCTTTATTAACTAGGGAAGAGCACCTCTTCCTTCTTGCCCAAGAAAGCTGCTGGTTATCATTCCCATCCCTCTGGTC
Organism: Cettia cetti; assembly: GCA_013401135.1. Classification (NCBI taxonomy): domain Eukaryota; kingdom Metazoa; phylum Chordata; class Aves; order Passeriformes; family Sylviidae; genus Cettia; species Cettia cetti. The sequence continues at coordinate 19,421 of VZUI01026704.1, read as the reverse complement.
GGTCGAGTAACACATGATGCGAGCCTAGTATAAATAGGAAACAGGTTCCTATGGAATCTGAAATACTGTTTGTACATCCTACCACTGACCACAGCGGAACAATGGTGTGCCAATGGCAGAGAAAAAAAAATAACTCTATTTGCTTGCTCTTTCTGTGCCTCTGTCTGAAATATACCTAACTCTAAAGCTATTATTTATAGTTATGAGGTGACAACTGAGAGCTAGCAGTCTGCTGAGTGAAAAAATGTTTGCATTTATCCTTTCTAGAGATATCCTATATATGCACACACATGCATGTGCAGCAGCTATTCATACATACTGGATAGGGAGAAATACCTAATCAACTACAGTGCTTATTCAGTGCCATGAAAGAAAAGTAAAGGAAAGTTCTTTATTTTGTGTGAATTAAGTGACAGAGCTTCATTCTTTAAGATTATTCAAAATGAAGATAATTTTAATCAAAGCCTACAGCTGCACTGGTATTGTTTAAAACACTGAGAAGCAGTGCTGTAAGTTTTCTGTGAATGCTTCTGAATATCAATTTTATTTAAAAATCACCTCTTTGAAGTTGCAATATGTTGCAACTTGCAAATATGGCTTTTTGAAGTGAGTCTTGGGCAAAAAGGTTGAACAGGAGGAATTTCTTCACAGAAAGGATTGTCAAGCATTGGAACATGTTGCCCAGGGAGGTGGTGGAGTCCCCATTCCTGGAAGTGTCTCAGAAAAGGCTGGATGTGGCACTTAGTTGCATTGTCTGGTTGACATGGGGGCATTTGGCCAAATACTGGACTCAGTGATCTCAGAGGTCTTTTCCAACCTAATCAATGTTGGAGGGGTCTTCTGGAGGTCATCTATTCAGCTGCCTGTCTGCAGGACACAAAGCTGCCCACGATTTTCCTTAGTTAAGTCCCAAAAACCTTTAGGGATAGATATTCTGCCTCTTCTCTGGGTACCCTGCTCCAGTCATCCAGAGCAAAAAGCTTATTCCTAGCTTCCATTCTAACTTTCATAGTCACAATTCGATGTTGTGACCCCTTTTTGGCCACTTGAAACTATGAAGAAGGGGTTTAGCTTCATCACCTCTGTAGCTTGCCTTCAAGCAGTTCCAGAATGCCCATAGCTGCTTCCTCATCAGGCTCTACAAGCACAGCACCCTTCACCTTTCTGTAAAGGATGTCCTCCAGGCTTCTGGCCATCTTGGTTGCCCTCCACTAGTCCCTCTCCAGCATCTCTACACTCCCAAGGTTTCAGCTAACCTCACACATCACTTCTGTAGTTATGACAAATAGAATGAGCTCAGCTTCTTCATGGTTGCTTGGAGGACTGTCACAGAGCAACCCTTTTATTCTGCTTGGGATTTACGGTAGAACCTTTTCCAGGCCCAGCTGAGACAGTCTAAGACACTGGTGCCCCGGGCTGTGCCTTTTCCCTGTTCCAGAGGTGACCACCTCAGACATGGTAGAAAATGTTGTGCCCCAACAGTCCTCTTCTAGTTAACTCTGCACAGGGTGGCAGAACATGAGGCTTGCAATGGCTGCTGCCACCACACCTAAATCCCTTGGAGGTCACTTCCAGATGGACTTTACCTCTGAATTTCAAACAATGTCATTATTCCTGAATCATTTTTCTCCACAAATGGTTAGTTTCAAGGAAATATAAATAACAGTTCTATGATCAGATGCAGTCTAAGTCTTATGACTGCTGTCCTTGATTTAAGAGGAGCAGAAATCCCCTGCACAACTCTTTCCAGCAGACAAGCATTCAATAAATCTTGTGAAAGTGTGAGGAAAATATGGAGAAAAAGGAGACACTGATAAGAGAAATACTTTCAAAATAGACAGCAACAACAGACAGTTTAAAGTAATTTTATAGCCAAGTAATTACAAGAGTTCTCTGTCATAATTTCCCATGGAGGAAAAAAGTCAAAAACTTATAGTAGTAATCTGCAAATCTGAACCACAGAAAATCTGTTGTACTGTCCTTCTAAGTGAAGGTTGGTACTTATGTCAAAATAGGAGGTCTGTGTTTTTCTAATCACACAGAACTTATGGTCTACATCAGTTCCTGGCCCCTGACTGCATGGATTATGGTGGATACTAGCCCTCTCTTGAGCAGGGTGACTGACTTTGGCCTCTTCTTCAGCAGTTCAGCTGTATACTTCCCTCCTTAAGATGGGAGAAACAACTGCTGAACAGAAGAACCACTGTGGTGCAATACCATCACGAGGGAGACTCAGTGACCACCACAGAGTCGAAGCAGGAAAAGAGGAAGTTTAATTTTTCTTTTAGCTTATATAGATTTCTAGAGAAGAGACCATATTGGAAGACTGAGGTTCAACCTCTTCAATTCCACTGGTCTTAGAATTGTCCATCAATTGTCCTTTCTACAGAAAGGAATGCAAACAAGATAAAGAATTCTGAAAACATTGCTTTGTTTACATGAAAGTTCTGATTCCAAAACTAGAAGGCTGGAAAGCAAGGTGACAAACCACATTCTGATAGCTGTGATTCCACCCAAGTCTCTGTTTTCAGCACGTCAGGACATTCTGCTAACTCCACTTCCCTGTTCATTTTGGTATTTCCCTGCTCAGTGCCTTGTTTATGGTCTCTGGGCTGCTTTCCAGAAGCCATCAAAGCTGCCTGGCTCTCCCCCCAGGCTAGGAAGAGGGAACGAGATGGGTTTTAGGTTATCTGACCATGGCCTGAAGCAAAGAGTCCAAGTATCTCACCAGCAGGTGACAATTGCTTAGCTCTCCTCACCTTAGCCATCATGCATGCCTCATCCAGGCCAAACCCCACCCAGCCCAGGGGCTATCCCTTCCAAAAAGCTTTCAGTCAACCTTGGACTGCAGTGTACACACACACACACATGCTCCTCAGGCGGTTCCCTGTGAGTATGCCAGGCCATTAAAAATGTTTCTTGTTCCCAGCTTCGAAATATTTGACCGGTTGAAGAGAAATATACTTTTGGCATGTACTCCCAACCCACACTTTGTTTTCATATTCTTTGCTATCAGTAAAGACATTTTATTATGCCACAAAAAAGCTCTGGATGAATTTGCTCAGTTAAAAGTATTTCAGAATCTACACCGTAAACAGAAACAGAGCTGACTAAACATCAACACTTCCTAAAACCCCAGAACTCAACAGCAAGTTACATACAGGAAACAAGATTGGTTTAGTCATGAAAAACAAACTCTACTCTCATATTGGGTATTTCTGTCATCTATATGAGACACAGTGATAAGTAATCAGACCTCTGTCATATTATTTTCCCAATGCCTTAGCCTGCAAATTAGTTCTAGAGAAGTAATAAGTCTATTATGACAATATGAAGGAGAAATTTTTGCACTCCAGGAAACTTGAAAACCACCTCTGAAGATGCTTACATACACTTGTTTTCCAGCCATCAACTGACACTGATGCCTAGAGAGGCTGACTTGGAACAGAGGCCAGACAGAGTTAAAGGAATAAAGTAGGTTTTTATTAAAAGGCCTTCCAAGGATGCACCTTGGGCAGTACAAGAGCCTGGCTGGGGCTCTGCCCAAGATGGACCCAAGGTGGACCCAAGATGGACAACTGGTCACAAGTTTTCACACCTTTATAAGTTTTGGTCCATTTATGTATTGGGGTTAATTGTCCACTTAGAGCTTTAGGTTATGAAGTCCCATCCTCCTGGTTTGCTCTCTTCAATTTGCTGTTTATGCTTTTTGGGCCTGAGACTATAAAGGTGTTCCTTGGTTCTCAACATGGAAAAGGATTGTTTTGTCTACCTACCCTGTGAAGAGGACTTGCTAACACTTTATATGAAACTCAGAGTTACACACTAAGGCAGTACAGAATCTAAAAAATATGAAAGCTAAAACTTAAGGCATCATTTCCCAGAATGGCAGTGGCAAAGGCCAGCAAATTCTCTCCAGAACTCTTCTAGATACATACTAATCTGGGATGGGATTTGGGATTTTGAGTCAAGCTAGATATCAGCTCAATTTGTACAATCACAGCAGCAGGGAGCAATTTCAACACTGCTGAAACCAGTGGATCAGCCATGTGAGTAATGCCTGCTCTTGCCTCTGCCATATCCCTCTATGCAGTCTGGGCACGGGTGCAAAGCAGACCATGCATAATGAATTGCATGAAGCTGCATATTCTCAAGGAATAAACTTTCAAATACCCTGAGGGGCTGATGCTGTGGGGGGTAAAAAAAAAAAAAAAAAAAAAAAAAAAGAGGTTTAGCAGGTCCTCCCCCCCTTTTTTTATGCCTGTCTTTGGGCCAGAGGTAGCATCGGGTAATGCCTTTCTCAATGGAAAGAGAAAAAGAAAAGTTCTGGTAGTTGATTTGTTGTTTTTGTGAACATTTTGTTCTAAATTCTTGAAACTGTTTTCAAGAAACAGAAACTGTTTTCAAGTTTTTGTTTTGCAAGGAGAAAAAAGTGCTCTCCTTCAAAGTGAGAATAGAAGTGCATTAAAAAAAAAAAAAGAAATGCATACTTTAGGAATGTTTCTCATAGAAAAAAAAGAAGACACTCATCAAGAGGACATACAAGGCAAAATTCACAGGGGTATCAGACCACAATAAAGGAAACATTAAAGCTTACCAAGCTTTTCTGCTAATCACACACCTAACCTGTCTGACTCCTGTCACACAGTACCAGCCAAGCTGCTCCTAGGTGAATGTCAGTAAGAACAGACTGCACTACAGCAGACCCGGTATCTTGACCCAGACTAACACTCCTACATGGACACTAAGGACATTGCTGAAGAAACACAGGCCCTATTGTTAATCATTGCTTTTAGCAAACTTCCCTCACAGCCTGAGCTAAGCACCATATTAAATTGTGAAGAAATCACTAGAACTACTACGCTGCAAGTGACTTTTAAATCAAGTGTTTTGGTTATACGATATTTAGCACTGTGCTGTAAAGGGTGGTAAATGGAGGTGTCATAAATATCTGACTTTATCATCTGTTGACTCATAATCCAGATGCCAATGGGATATAAATCATGTAAAGCATGTTTCCAGATTAGGAAAGTCTGTCTGCTCACTATTGTTCTAGAGAACCGCTTTATTTCTTTGTAGGATCAGGAGTGCCCTCTGATGGACAGCAGCTATTACTGGGAAGTAAGGGTTGACTGGAAAGTGGCACATCCTAAGTAGTCTATGCAACACAAGTTGTTCTCACATCCTGAATTATACATTTACAGTCCGCTGTGTGCTTATCTACTATAATAACCAACTTCGTTTTCTTGGAAATAACTTTTTGCAGATATCTCTTCCCATTTCTATAATTTATATGGGTATTAGGGAAGAAATCAGGGCACTGCATATGCATACATCTAGTTGAAAAATAAAGAAATTGAAAGAAATTGAAGACACAAACTAGAAAATTCGTGCATCAAGCACTGAGAAAGGCCTTTAAAGGCTCTGACAAATTCAGACACCTGAAAATTCAGATATTCAGCTGAATATCAAAAGAGATATAACTGGGGAAAACAGGTAAACTCTCTCAATAAGTGCTTATGTGCATGTAAGAGCCCAGGAGCTTGTATGTATTTTTCTAGCTCTATAAGCTCTATAACATAATAAAACAGGTTAACTCTCTCTGCAAACTTTCCTCATATACATCCTTAGACAATCACAACAGAACTGTGAAAAAACAAGATTTTTTTTTCTCCCTCATCTGTTATTTTACCTGTTTGTCAGGTATTGAGCATCTTCAAGCTGCTTATAATTTTAAATTTTATCACCTCTGCTATCAGCTGCACTTTCCAAACTGATTTGGGAGCTGGAGAAGAGTCACAGACTTAGAGTTTTTTGTGAAGATGACTGTGCCCAGTACCTGGTAATATCTCTCACTGGAGTAGCAGGATTGGAGGTAACGCCTTTGGTGAAAGAAAATCCCCTCAAACTGGTCTCAAATACTCACTTTCCCTATTATACACCAAAAAAAAGACAAATGCAAATTTGAAATATCCAAGCCCTTACGATACTCATAAACTGCACCTTAGGGTTAACAGCAATTAATACTAATACTGACCACCTGAAGATCCTTAGAAAAGGCAAAATCCTAAAATTGTGCATGTTTAAATAAGTTACAAATGCAAACACCCACCAGTTTCAGAGCAAAACCCGTCTCCTTAGACATGCAAAGAATAATGGGTGGGATCAAGGAAAGTAGCTGGGAAACAGGGAGCTGCGTGCATTTTCCCCACGTCTCCATCACCGCTGCTGATGTACAAAGCCAGCAGCCATTTTGCCCCAGGTCTGTTGCACCCTGTTGGCAGAGACACACATGAGCTCTGCTCTCTCACTGCTGCTTTATTTTACTGTTATTTTTAAGATCTAAACAAAATGTCATCTTTAGATTTTCTTTCCTCTTATGAGGAAAGCAGGGGGAGGTATGAAAGAGAGCAGCAGAATGTTTCTCTCTCGAATGAAAGACACTAGAAGGAAGTTTTTCTGTGACAGATTTTAGTAAAGTTTTGCATACACCATAGAACCCTAAATATTCTGGAACAGGCAATACTTGCATGCTATGATTGTAGCGTTCCTTTTCCACATGGAATTGTAGCCAGCTGAGACTGAGACCGGGATTACCCAGGCACTGCCGTGGATGGAGCATGAGGCATCTCCTCGGCACACCGGTTTGGGAGAGCCCCGGCGCTCCCGTGTTTATCCCGGCATCCCGGCTGGTCCCGGAGGAGCGGGCACGGCCCCGGCAGCGCCTCCAGACCCCCGAGGGCTCTCATTCGCAGGCAAAGGAGGCTCCTACTGCTCATTCCGCCTCGGTCTGAGGAAGAACTGCACAAGCCCTTGTCCCTGAGGTTTTCTACACCTCGGAGGAGATGCTCTGGGGAGAGAGCGGCGCCCTGCTCCGGCCGTGCCGGACCCAAGGGGGGCGAGGGGCTCTGCCCCGGCCGCTCCTGCCCCGGCCCCGGCCCCTCAAGGAGGGCGCTGCAATTCCCCCGCCGGCGACGGGGCAGGGGAAGCCTTCTGCTGTGTCCCTCAGCTGCCGCGGCCCCCAGCTAGTGATCTAACAAAGTTTCACGCGATCGCTCCCGACGGTCACCCCGTCCCAAGGCTTCAGCCTCCGCCGCGATTCCCCCGGGATGCGAGAAGGGGGCAGCGGGGGCACAGGCCGAGCCCCTGCAGCCCGGCCGGGCAGCGATCCCCGGCCCCGCCGCGCATCGCTGCCTGTGCCTCGGGAACGCCGAGCAGCGGGTGCCCGGAGTGTCCTGGAGCGCTCGGAGCCGCCTCAGAGAAGGCAGCAAAACGGCCTGGGAAATCACTTGGAATTTTAGCGAATTATGCTGAATTGGTGGAAGAGTGTTAAGGTCTAAATGAAACATCCTTTTCAGCGAGCCCGTTTAATTTTCTATTCAGATTACTGGCTCATGAAAATCTCTAAAGGGGTGCCTTTTGGCTGGTCCTAGAGCAAGACTTTCATTTTCAGGCTATAAACCTTTCCTGCACATTACCGCTGCCACCCACAGCGCCCTTCAGAAGACATGAGGTGCTCTGCTGTACTTTGGGGCTATGCTGCATCCTTGGCTCCTCACAGAGCTTGATCCAAGTCCATCCGAGTCCAGATGCTGCCTTCTTGCCTAAATACCACGTTAATTTTGTACTTTCTTGCATTTTCCCACGTGGGGTTGGGGAAGGGTCTGGAGCACGAGTCTTATGAGGAGTGGCTGAGGGAGCTGGGGGCGTTTAGCCTGGAGAAGAGGAAGCTCAGAGGTGACCCCATCACTCTCTACAACTCCCTAAAAGGAGGGTATAGCCAGATGGGGGTCAGCCTCTTCTCCCAGGCAACCAGCTGCAAGACAAGAGGACATAATCTAAAACTGCACCAGGAGAGGTTTAGGTTGGACGCTAGGAGGAATTCTTCACAGAAAAAGTGATTAGATGGTGACTCCACCAGTGAGGTGGTAGAGTCACAGTCCCTGGACTCAAAATCCCTGGAGGTGGTGAAGCAAAGACCAGATGTGGCACTTAGTGCCACAGTGCAGTTGACAAGCTGGTGTTCAGTCATAGATTGGACTTGATGATGTCAAAGGTCTTTTCTGACCTAATTGATTCTGTGATTCTGCTGCTGTCACCCACAAGCCTGCTGTGATCTGTGAACTTGGTGGGTGACTTGCATATACACACCCAGGGCAAGTGGCATTATCTCTCTGCAGGAAAGAGTTGTAGCAGAAAACTGGAAGTCTTACCCCAAAACTTCCCAAAGGGCGTTGCTTTAGATATTTTCATGAACAAATGAACTGAGTAGAAAATAAAACAGATCCACTAAAAAATGGAAAGAATTTTCATTTTGACCTTAACACTTTTCTATCAATTTAGGAATAAATTAGCTAAAATTCAAAATAATATGCCCTTCTAAATTAAAAAAAAAAAAAAAACTTTAAAAGATGAAATAGGTTATGCTCTTAGCATCTCTTCAAAAACATTTTTCCATTAAGATTAATAGGAACTGACCCTTTTAGCTTGACATTTTATTCCAAATGTAAGCATTGTCTAGTGGGATAGTAATCATCACAATTATCATCATTATAATACACCAGCACTACTTGGCACCACAAATCCCAAGCAATCCCAGTTCTCTTTTGAAATCTCAGTGTCTCTGGTATCTAGATGCAGCAGTGTGCAATACCTGCTGTTATTGTTTAGCTATGGCAGTAGCATCTACAAAATAAAATCTGTTTTCAAAATGTGAGATGGGTGGTGAGAAAACTGGGCTAAGGGAAAATATTTGTAGTTTTCTAAGAGGAAATAAACTGTAGGGGAATAGCTCAGAAACAGCAGGTGGCTTTTGAGTATGCAAAATAATATGGTAAAAGAAGATGCCTACTGGGTCTTTCCTGTGTTCATGGTCCTTGGTGAAGTGCTTATGTTATGAACAGTGTCAGAAGGAAAGTACCTGAGCAGGAGCCAGGGAAAGGGAGTTACAGATTTTTGAGAGTGCCCTTCAGTGAAAACTTTATTGTTCGAAGTTATCCTGGGTTTTTGTAGAATAAAATACTGCCTTTTGTTGTTGCATAGTGCTGAAGAAGCAAAATTACTGCCATTTGTACTCTTAAGTGATCGGGGTATTATCAGTTAAGTAGTGTGACACCATTCCTGGATGAACACATGGTTTGAATTTATTCTCCAAAGTTTGACTGGACTTACTCTTTATAGGTGAGGTCTTTCAGATCCTGCATACCTGTCTCTGCCATAAATCAGGAGTCAGAAGTGCAGTGTTGTACTTTTCACTTTGCTTGTGATCTGAAATCTTTGATTTGCTGACAATTCAGGGCAATCATGAATCAAACACAATAGATGTGAGAAATGCAGAATTAAAAGCAGTCCAGAAACAGAACTCTATGGACTAAAAGGCAGTTATGGAGAAGTGTCAATAATAAAATGATATGAAAATACCAGTCTTGTTGCTTTATGGACAAATCGACCTAGCCAGTCCAACACCTTGAATGAGGGGAGACTGACATGCAAACCATGGTCTATACATCTTTACCCTTCAGGCATGCCGAGGTGATGGCAAGATCAAAGAGGCTTTTGAAATGCCAAGTTCTGAGAAAGGAAATTGGGAAATATAACTCCAGAGTTAGCTGGAGGGGGCAGGGATGAGGGTCATGTTAGAAGGTGTTAACCACTGTAGAGAGAAGAGAGACTCTTATCCCAGATGTGCAGACATTTCATTGTTGAAATACAACTGTGACCAGCCCATGTTATAAGGTAATGAAATCTGTCACAACTGGAACATCAAAAGTGGTCACAGGCTATAAAGGAACAGTGTTTGTGGGAGCAGTAGGGGCAAGAAATGTCGGACACTGGAGGCTGTGTCTCTGAGACGCTGTAGTCAAGAGGATCAGAAAGGAGAGGAAGGAAGAGATTGTCTTGCTGACAGCTGCCCGAGGATAGGAGCGGAGGACAAGTAAGATATTGCTTCCTTTGTAATGAATCCAAGATGTACCTCCATAGCCTGACATTTACTGAGTAAACTGAGTTAGTTGCTCACTCAGACAAGTCCTTTCAGTCCACTCTGGTTTTCCTTTACATTCTTAGTACATTCTGTTTTAATTAGACCGGTTGAGTCCTTGATTGTTTGCAAATTTCATGCAGACTTTTCCTTAGCGGTGCTTCTAAAGAAGAGGCATTACAGAAAGATGCCTGGAGCCTATCATAGTTGGGATGTTTGATGCTTGGACAATGGAGAATTCTCTCAGGAGATGGCACTTGCAGAACTGGGGACTGGCAAACACAAAGGAAACACCTGGATGGTTGGAGGTCTTTTTATCTTCCCCTGTTTTTCTTATGACTGAGAATTTGAGAATAACAGAAGTCAAATCAGAAAGAGGGATGTCAGTCAGCTTTCATGAAAATCAATGCCGCAAAGTAGAAATGTACTGAAAAGTGTAAACTAATTGCAGGAAAACAGGGGAGAGCTAAGTGCGGGTAGCAGAACTAGACACTTCCAGCAGAGTGCAGCATCACCCTGGATGAGCTGTGCATGAGCATGAAGGCTGAGAACCACTTGCCTACTGATAAAAGATAAAATAGTAGGTGTCTGTTGCAAATAAATCTCTCAGAAAAATAATTACACATTTCAATTTTTGACTTTTGAATAATACTTAGATGCTCCTAAATGTTTGACCGTGTACGATAAATGTGTGGGGGCCAGAAAGTAGAAGAAAGAATCTGGGACCAAAATTGGAAGTGGGACCCAGGAAGATCCAGGCCAGACACACAGGGAGGAGTGGAGGGTCAGCCAAAAAATTAATATGTTGACTGGTAGCCTGGTGATAGGGCAGGACATTGGAAATAAACAAACTCATGGGATTAAGAGAGCAGAGAACAAAATGAGAGGAAGTACAGGCAAAGAGAAGGGAATTAGTACCTGGAGCCAGAGACTGGAAATAGAAAAACATACTGGAAGAGATGGGACAGGTGGGATCAAAGAGAGAAGGAATAAGCAGGAAGGATATTCTGTTAACAAGTAAAGCCCATCTCTCTAGAGAGACCTTGGGGTGCATATGTATCACTATTCTGCGAGTCTCTGTGAAACCCCATGTCTGACACAATATAATATTGTCCTATCAAGGATGAAAACATGCTGGTTTTGTCTCTCCTTTTGAAAAAATCACAAGTAAGAGGTAAATACTATGGATTTAGAGGTCCCAAGCCAACTGTGCTATCATGAGATAATAAGACGCTGCAATGTGATAGAATATATGATTTTTTGTTCTCAGTTTCTTTTTTTAAAAACTAGGACATTGCAGACAAATTTTTTTTAAAAAAACCTTCTTAAGTTTGCAGAGTCAAATCTGGAAAAGTCAGTCAGAAGATTTTACCCAATCCTCTGTGAAAAGGCATTGTGATGAAATACATAGCCAACTGGGTCTTTTTCCACTGGAATTCTGTTTCATTTTCTGTATGGAAAAAGCTTGTTTTGGGGATGATAAGATTTGTACAGTGAAGGGGGGTGGCTTCCCTCCCTTTATACTTTGTTTGTTTCAAAAATACTAAGGACTTAAGACATGTGGAGAGAAGTTTATGGAGAAGGACAATGACATGGTTAGAGTCACTGGACAAACCCTGAATAACAGCACTTTACTTCAGTGCCTGAGCACCTTCCTAGCTTTGCCATGATATCTGGGGATTCACTTAGTGAAACTTTGCTAGTTGTTTTTGTTCTCTTCTGCTTTTTTTGCTCACTTTGTTTTCTTAGTGGTGATCGTGTCGTAGGGTGCTTGACTTGAGGATCAGAGGTGTGCCGTGTGTAGGACTATCAAAGGCTACAACTGAAGCAGTACCATCCTTGAGACAAGGACTACACCCACCTGAGTACTCTGGAAAACCAGGTATTAGGAGACTGCACCTGGGGATGGTGACAATTCTAATCTAAATTTCTGTGCAGCATTAATCCCTGATTTATAAAATTGTTATGATGTCACTACATTACTCCAGAGAAGAAATCTAGAAATTAAATAGCATTTTATTGTACCTTAGTAACACTAAGGGTACAGCAGTTAGGGATTCCATAGTCCATCTTGCACAAGAATCAGAGGTGCAACTGAAAATCATATTTTATGATTTTCTAATTAAAACCCCCTCATAACACATACAGAGTGAAGTGAAATTAATACTGTGTGGCCAACATGGGATTCATCTAACCTAGTTTTAGTCATCTAGACTGGCTCCAGTCAGAAAGGATTTTATTTCAATGTAGGCATTTGTGACAGGAAGGGCACTTGTCTCTCTGTATCTATTTGCTAGCTGCTTTCTCAGAGAAAATTTATTTAAGAACTAGGTATTTTGCTTCATGGCTTAAAAATTACTATGATATTTCACATTGTTGTGAAAACCAATGTGTTTTATTAATGGCATGTGCAAAATACACAACTACACCAGGTCAGTCAAGAAGAGCCACAGCTATCTGGTAAATTTGATTTCCAAACTTTATTTTCTGACAAACAATAAAGGTGTGAGTAAAACCCAACTTTGATCTCAAGTCTTGTTTTATTTTAGATTACATTATCTTTTCCAGATCCTATTTTTTCTACCTGATACTTTTCCCTAGACAGTTCTTTGTTTAACAGACTGCTCCATGTACTCTTAATCTGGACTGTAAACTCTGGCCTAGGGGCTCTTTTTTATGTGCTGTCTGTGTAACACCTAACATCTGAGACACCTCTTGGGTTTCAAAGTAAGCACTTCCATAGAACAGGTAATAAATACTCATAATTCCAGTATCATAATGGTTTCAGTCAAGTAGAAGTGAAGAGATATATCAGAGATCCATGGCTGAATCTAGCACTGCATACAGGAGATCTAGAGTACTGGTGGAATTTCTGCAGTGAACCATTACATGAAGATGCTATAGAAATGGAAACAGAGACTGAGGAAGCTAAATCTGCTTTCAGTAGCAGCACAGTGTTCTACCAACCACACATAGTTGCTGTTCCATTCTCAGGGAAGAAGTAGTGACTGCCCTGTAGCAGCTGGAAGGGATGCTATGAGTCACTGGCACCTTCCCACTCAGCTCTACTCTACTGTGGAAAGGAAAGGGCATTCTTCTAGAGGTGTTTTTTTCACATTTCTGACTAGTCATACTGCCTAAGAAATGTCATTATAGAGCTTCCCAAAAAAATTAGGGGTGATAGATGCTCTCCTTTCTTTATGTCCCCAGTCATATGCACAGAGGAGTGAGTTATCCTCAAGGAAAGCAAAGTACCTTCTCATTTTATTAAATTCAAATCACTATACTGGACATAAAGCAGTAAATATTACACAAGACTAAGAGCAATTAGTGATACCAGCAGAAAATGATGTACAGGAAATTCTACACGAATATGAGGAAGAACTTCTTTACTGTGCAGGGGATTGAGCACTGGAACAGATTTCCCAGAGAGTGTGTGGTATCTCCCTCACTGGAGATATTCAAGAACCATCTGGATGCAGTCCTGTGCTTGAGCAGGCAGCTTGGACCAAATGACCCACTGTGGTTCCTTCCAACCTGCCCCTTTCTGTGATATCAAGAAAAGTAAAAAATATAGCTGCATCAAAAGGGACCGAGTCTGTTTGACTAAACATTGCAATGAAAATTCATACTGCTTAGACACAGAAGGGAGAGACAGTTAATGAGGATCCCCACTGCACCAGGATGGAAATGAGAGTGGTGTCCAAAGGATTTACTGAGGGAAAGAACAGTGTGGGGGATTGTTTTGTCTTGAAAGACAAGCCCATTACCAGAGGCATGATAGTGTGCCCAAGGAGGTCACTCTCTTGTTCTGCCTTGTAAAAGCAATGACAGCACATCTCGGGGATTATGTAAGCCAGGGCAAAATGAAGCCATGCATGGAGGTGATGAGCTATATGAGAAGCCAAGGACATTTTTTATGTCCCTGACAGCCTCCTGAAGTCTGCTGAGACAGTTCATTGCTCTGGGTTCTCGCTCGGTTCAAACTCTTTCTGTCACACAGCTAGAAGGATAGCCGTGTCAAGGCTGAAGAGTAAAGTCTGGTTATTGCTGTAATACCTCCAAAGAAAGAAATGCTGTAAATCACCATCCCTTGCAGCTTAGTAGATTGCTGAGCCAGACTACCCTGGAATCTTTGTGGTAGAGCATGAGAAATTCCACCTATGTGGGACATTTACCCAGCTGGCCGGCAGGGTCTGCAACAGCTCTTAATTATCTCGGAGCCAGTCCCTGAAGAGTGGGCTCTCTTGGCCTCACTGCTCTGAGCTCCTCATCCAGTGCAGCTGAGTGGCCCTGTCTTTATCCATTCCAGAACATTTGGAAACGAAATATTTTGTAATATCTGATGTGAGCTGCTAGGGGTTGCAACAGAGATGCCAGGAAGGAATACAGTGACAAAACAAGCCTTTTACCAGGAAGCCCTGTGTGGAAATTTGTTCTAGCAAGATTTGAGCCCTAAAGTCAAGATATATAAATCAGCCTTTGTTCCATGCTGGCCTCCAGAGTAAGACCAAGAATTTGTTTCCCATCCAGTTCTGCTGAGTGACCTAGAAGAACATTACAGAGCAACCTACTACATATAGGGAAACAACAAAGGGGAGGTAATACCCATGGTCTCTCAAGGTACTGCTGACTGGCTGTGGAGGTCACCAACCAAGGTTTGCAACACTTGCCCATGTCAGAACCAGTCCTGTGTGAGAGGTTTGGAGACGGCTAAAGAAATGTCAGAAGAGCTTTTCTGAGATGTATGGTACTGCTGAATATGAAGTCTGATCTCCACTGTCATGGGATGTGCCACTGACATCCTGTAGCAAGCCTCCATCACTTCTTTCAGAAGAACAGGAGTGAAGAAGGGAGGAGCCAACCACATTACACATTAAGCCCTTTTTTCTCTATCTTTAGCTCTCTCTCATAGACTTGCTAGAGAGACACTTCTCTGATGATCTTTTGTCTTCTGTCACTTCAATTCCAGCAGTCTCAGGTTCATTTCTGTACATTTTCACAATGTTACTCTTTTCCTTAAAGCATCAGTTATAGGCTGAGAGGCAGTGATAGGAGCAGATGGATTAGGTATCCAGTGTCATCTTGTTTTAGCAGCACATCCCCTGGCTTAGATACCCTTGTTTTGGGCATCCCAACATGATTCTGGAGTAGGCCATTTTAGCATAAAGCTAGTCTCATGTATTTTCCTCTTATTGCCTGAATTAATATCCAATAAACTATTTTCCAGGATTAAAACAGCATCATCAAAGAGCCCTTCCCACAGCAAAAGAATGCATATTTATCCATCTGATGACCTTGTAAATGGGTGTCACATGAGATGAGACCTTCACAGCATCAGAAGGAGCAGCTTTCTAAGAAAGCCATCATGAACCACCAAGGCCAGCAGACACAAGTGGCAGGGTGACCCCCCACAAGTGCTTCATTGTCCACCCTGTTCCATGAGGTACAGGGTCACATCAGGACAGCCCAGGCAGTTTCTGCTACACTCTGCCCTACCAGACTAAAGCATGAGTGTTCCAGGCACAGAGAGCTCTGTGGCATTTGGGGCAGGGCCGTGCTGT
The DNA here is from genome assembly GCA_013401135.1 of Cettia cetti. Classification (NCBI taxonomy): domain Eukaryota; kingdom Metazoa; phylum Chordata; class Aves; order Passeriformes; family Sylviidae; genus Cettia; species Cettia cetti. Next base: position 3,878 of record VZUI01026704.1, on the reverse strand, counting down.
ACAAGCCAAAGACAATATTGTGTATACAAGTCCTTGTTGCTTCCTTTGGGGTTTTGGGTGTCTCTGTTTGCACACAGCTGTGGTGGGCAGAACCAGCATCTGTTTAGAAATGATGTGGCTGTGGACAGGGATTGATGAGGAGAGGAAACAAAGCCAGACGGATGCCAACGAGATAAACGGTGTTGGTGCACACAAACATCCATAAGCAGAGCTTCTGGCCAGAGTTATCGTTGTTTCTCACACAGCTGACTTCCTAGCAGATTTGAGACACTTGGTAATGATGGTGTTGCTATTTGTCTTGCAGATTAGAGCAAGGCCACTGGAGCAGGATGAAGTGGATGTGACTAAACTCAGGACCAGTGTTTACTTTCAACATATTGTGAGCCATTCAAACTTACTAGATCAGCAGAAATCTAGTCACTGCAGGGAATGCACCCCAAAGAGCAATTCATCAGGCCTGCCATGGCATGAGACACTCAGTTGCCCAAAAAAGAGCCAGCCAGGCGCCCAAACCTCTGCCATATGAAGCTGGCAAGTATGGCACAAGACCTACACAAGATCCTCCTTAAGGAGGGAAACCTGGAGAGGACCAAGCAAAACCAACACCTTTGTCTGAGTGATGAATCCCAGCTGGTTGGGTCTACTTTAGAGTGACCAGATCCCTCTCTAACTTCCCATGTCTATCCCTGCCAGATTTCCGTTGCCCACAATGACAGTTTAAGCAAACTAGAGCACATGTAGTCACCTCTTTGTGGACACCTGAACGTGTCCTGGCTTTAAACTGAATCCCAGCCAGGCTGCCAGCAGAGGCCAGCTGAGGAAGAAAGCATAGCCAAAGAGGATGTGAAAAGGAGGGGAGGAAGCACAACCCCAGATTTAGCTGTCATGCAGTTCATTCCATTAAGGATTGTCCTGTGGTGAGGTGGGCAGTACACAGTGCAGTCACCAGAGCAATAACAAGATACCACACAGCTGTTTTAATTTAAGTCTTGTATGGGAGAATGGGGACAGTGGAGAATAGCCATCATGCAAGAAAATACAGGTTCATTCACTTTCCAGCCATATGAGGAAACAAACAAACCAAATTAGTCCAGATTCCATTCCGTGGACTCCGGGTACCCAGGAAACCGAGGCATGACACCATCCAGCAGAAAGGAGACAGCAGCCCCGTTCAGCTTCTGTAATGCTGTAAGAAACCACCACGTCTCTGCACAGTGGGGGAGCTCGTGCTCTTAAGGGAAAAAGTGACCTGTCGGTCACCACTTACAATGTGTGATTGTCCCGAAGTTCCAAAGGAAGTGTATGGAAGTGACAGCACTACAACTTTGAAAAATTTCTTACTCCAGATAATTTCGTCATTTAATAGTGGAAGATGTGGACTTGCATCGTGGGTGCATGAATTAATGGAGCAGGTAGGACCCCCAGTCAGTCTGATTTACCCAAGAGATGGTCACCCCATGCTGTACCCCTAACAAGCTGTTTATTTAAGGTATTGGCAGATTTTCCCCTCACAGTGCATTTGCCAAACCACAACGAAGAGCTTTTCATTTAGCCACGGAAGGAAAATCTCGAAAGCAATTCATGAATCTACACTAAAACCACTAGAGCTATAATTAAATCAACTCTTAAAGTAGTGTAACTCTTTTTATGGCTGAAATAGCAGTCTTTATTTTAAGCATCATTGGAGAAAGAGGAGGAGAGAGGCAAACATTTCCATGTGAAGGCTTGGAAACTCCTTTCAGCGTACTAAACATTCACCAAGGCTTCCTGTGAGCGTTGGAGTTTGTCCTTTCCCTGCTGGCTGGATTTTCATCCCGTTTGACCTCCAGCAGCCGGCTGAAAGCCCTTCAGACAGCAGCTGTCTCCGGGTGAAGGACATCGGTGGGACAGCGGGGACAGGGACTTGCGCGGGCTCAGGACATTGCCCGGAGCTCGGAGAGCCCCGAGGACGGGCGGACGAGGGAGCAGCGAGGCTCACCGAGGACACAGCCGGCGGCCCGGAGCCCTCCCGGCACACGCCCAGCGGACGCGGAGCACCTGCGGCCGCCGTGCCCGGCGGCGGGCGGGTCGCGGCCGGAGGCTCCCCGGGGCTGCGCGCAGGCTGCGCGCTGGCAGCGGGGTCAGCGCTGGCGGCCCGAGTGGCTGTGTGTGACAGACTGTGAAATGGGGCGTTGCTGCGCGGCTGCGCCGCACCTGGGCCCTTCAGCTGTGATTGATCGGCTTGGTCATGTGGAATGGGCCCATCTGCCGCCGCTCCTCCTGCTCCTCGCAGCCGCGCCGCCGCCTGCCCGCCCCGCGCCGCGGCATCGCCGCTCTCCCTGCGGAGCTCCGCGGCTGCGGCGCCTCCGCGCCTGGCACGGCCCGCGCCCCGCGACTCTTACTGCGGCGAGGAGCTCGCTTGTACCCGAGCCAACGCTTAATTAAAACCGCTGACATCATGGTGTTATAATTAAGCGTGGCATTAATTAAGCTGGAATAACGATTTTTTTTTTTTTTTTTTTTTTTTTTTTTTATTAAGAGCTGCTCCGATTGTGGAAGCGGCATTAAAAAAAAAAGGGGAAGGGGAAAAAAAAAATCCCAAATAATTTGAGCTGAAGGGAGGATAAACGAGGCCGCGGTGCCGCCGCCGCTCCCCGAGCGGGAGGGAACGGGAGCAGCGGCGGCCACGGGAAGTTTCGGGGGATTTGGGGAAATTTGGGGGATTATTGCCCTTTTCCCTGGGTTGGTGGGGGTTTTTTTCCCCTTTTCCCCCAAAACTGCTGATCGGCTCCTGGCATTCTGATGGCTAATTATGCATCGGAGAGCTTCGACAGCTGCATTCATCATCATAAAATGTAATAATTAATGACATTCCAACAAAGAAAAATATGCAAATGAGAACTCATTAGCATTTTCATATTCAGCTTTGATAATGCTTTTGCTGACAAGGTTGTAATTAATGAAAATTCATGTCGCAGTCAGGAGATTGGATCGGTTTCATTCCGCTCACAATTCCCAAATGCTTGCATTATGGAAAATCGGCGGCTCTGCCAACTTTTTCAGGGAAGGGAAAAAAAAAAAATAAAATAAAAACCCCCCACACACAAGACAGAGAGCGCCTAAAAGCGCCAGATGCAAACGGAGGGGAGGGAGCTGTTAACTCCTTGCAGCCCTGGCCCCCTCCCGAAATAAAAATAAACAAATCCTGGCTGGGGGTAAAAAAATCGGGAAAAGTTTTCCTCTGCTCGTGGAAATTCCTGAGTTTCGTCCCGTCCCTTCTTTAATTTGTGCATCAATAATTCCTGGGTGGGGGGGGGGGGGAAATCCTTTGGGGTTTTTTAGGGTTTGAATTTGGCATCAATGGGTTTGGAGGCAGGAAAATCTGGGATGTGGAACAAGTGTGGGGTTGGAACAGCGGGGAAATTTGAATTTAAAAAAAAACAACCCCAAAAGTGGGGAAAAAAGGAAAGAAAGTTGCATTTGTAGGGTTTTTCCAGGGGTTTTCCCGGGAAACGGGGAGGAAATTGCTCCCCGGGGAATTGTGCAGCAGCAGTTCCTGTTTGCAGCACCGGAGGATTGCAGAACTTCATTAGGGGCAGCTCATTTGCATATTTCCCCCTCCTAATTGGCCCATTTGTTATCGATTGCAGGCAGGAGGGGATCCAGAATTCCCAATCCTTATGGGGCAGGGAGGTGGGAAAGCCTCCTCGATTCCAGGATTTGGGAATAATTGGGGTTTGGGAATAATTGGGGTTTGGGGTTTGGGGGATTGGGATTTGGGGGTTTGGGATTTGGGATTTGGGGTTTGGGATTTGGGAATAATTGGGGTTTGGGAATTTGGGTTTGGGATTTGGGGTTTGGAATTTGGGAATGGGGGATTGGGAATGGGGAATTTGGGG